>JADGIL010009366.1:0-11858 GCA_020352625.1 Cactoblastis cactorum | reverse complement strand
AAAAAAAAAACCAAATGAATGAACAAAAACGCGTGGGATAAAAATTATTTCAATCTTTCCTAGCATGTCACCATTTAATTCCTTCTTTCAATGTCCCAACATCTTTGGAGGGGGAGTGGTCTTTGTAATCGTCTCACGTCAATCAGCAAAAAGCCTTTTTTATTGTTGTTTTGTTTTGTGTTTGCGAGAAAGAACTGTTTTCCTTCCTCTTTGTGTAAAATAAGGACAACCTAATTACAAAATTAATTGGTTTTCTCCAATAAGTCTTATTCTAAGACGCGCTGTTTTGCTTGCCACAGATTAGCCCTTCCTCGTGTGTTGGAGCTTTGAAAGTTCATTCTTCTAAGCGTGACCTTCGAGTCTCANNCCGTAGGGGATAAAGACGTGATACTCTAATAATATGAACGTGCAATGCGCTCAAAATGCACTGTTTACTTAATTAGGAATGTCTAGACTAGCCTCAATGGAAATTGCAAAATTTATTGGAAAAACTCTAACTGAATTTGAGGGTTTGTGTGGATAAAGAAGTGTTTATTTTAAATTACAAGACAAGCGTCTGTATCAAAGGTCTGGCTACGTCAATATGTGTGTTTTTTTTTTGTTTTTCTTTACATTTTCAATGAAAACTGTGTCTGCGAAAAAAAATTGATGTATTTTTTTATAATAAGATACATTTACAAATATTTACATACAAATTATTACATTAAAATAAGCTAAAACTACGACAGCATTGTACGCAGACAATAACCATATCTAATCTATACATATAATAAAATTGTAACTAAGCTATGTCTGTTCATGGAAGATATTTAATAAAATATATATAGGGGCTCTTTACAGGGCCTATAGAAGCCACAACGATTGTTTTTAGAATTTTTTTTCCGATTCTAAAAATTATTTGACCATCAGAAAACTACACTATTCAGAAGTGCTATAGGCTATATTTTCACACCCAACGAAGTGGGCATGGGCCGACTAGTTACGAATTTTTTTTTTTACTCTTTAATTACAGTTGACGAAAAGGACAACCAAACACTCAATTCAAGAGACTAGTCAGACATCGCGTATTTACTCGTACTGTCAACAACACATCAACAGAATCATAGTTATTTTAAAATAGTCTCTATTCCATTAGCATAAAGTCCTACGCAGGATCGGTTCACATGCAGTTGATAGTACCTATCAAATTGTATTTAGTAGAAGTGGTATTAAGCTGGGGTTGCCAAGTGTTTGGGCTTTCTGTGGAAACTCTGAGGGTGCGTAAAGTCTGTCGACGTAGTGTAAATTGAGGAGGAAATATTATTATTTAGCGAGATAAAGTAAAAAAAAGCTTTAAACAACTATTATGAAGATCTGTATCTATAATTAATAATTGTTTGTTTGTTTGTAAGGGCTAATCTTCGAAAATACTGAACCGATCATGAAAATTCTTCCACAATCAAAAAGCTATACTATTCGGGAGTGCTATAGGCTATATTCAATGCCCAAAGAAGTGAGCATAGGTTGGTTAATCTATAATAAAACAGTAACTGAGATTTGTCTGTACATGGTGATGGATTTTAAAGAGAAAAAGTTATAAGGAGTCTGTATACTGCTAATAGAGGCCAAAACGGTTTTTTTAGAATTTTATCTGTCTTTCTATCTGTATGTTTATGTAAAAATTACTAGATAAAATTTAATTCAATTTTAACAGTTGTATAGTAGGACGTCTAACATAAAATATAGCATTGGTTTCATCTCAATACGCCTCGTTGAGAACCAGAGATATTGAAAATAGTAGTTAAGCGCGGACGACGTGGCGTTACAAAAATAAGAGAGTACAATTTTGTGACAACAAAAGTATTACATACATATGAAAAAGTTTTAATTAACTATTATCTATACATATAATAAAATTGTAACTGAGCTATATCTGTAGATGGGAGATATTTAATAGAAAAATATATAGGGGCTCTTTATAGGACCTATAGAAGCCAAAACTATTGTTTTTAGAATTTTTGGCTGTCTGTCTGTATGTTTGTATGCGTATCATACAAAAACTACCGAACAGATCTGGATGTTTGGCACAGCGATGAACTATGACCTACATTAAAGGACAGGCTACTTTTTATCCCAGAAAAATAAACGGTTCCCGAGGGATATAATTTATTGTAACCGAGCAAGGGGCTGACAAGATATTATAGTATCCATTAGTCGGACGAAGTCGCAGGCATTGGCTAGTATTTTATAACAAACAATTTGTGGATAGTTTTGTCTCATTAAAATTAATAGATATTAAATGACTCTAAACTTAACTAAGGACATATAACAAAAATAATAAGTTTAAAGTGTTACTCATCTTTACATATTTCCAATTAAGTCCGACCACAGCCCGACAGACTATTTTGAATCCTCGATGTATATAAAATGTGCATACAATTTAGTTCAACGAAGATCAAAACTCTCATATATAGTACTTTAATTAAACTCCACTACTAAAGCCGTACACTAACTTAATCCACTAAATGCCACTTCAATATTGAGAATGAAAATCCACACTTTCAGTACAATATCAAACAACAATGGCTGTTACTTGTCTAGACTCTGTAGAGATTCGATACGAAACCACAAAATAAATTGGCTCTGAAGTCTGATCAGTTATTGTATTGCTTCTTACGGTTACAATATTATTAACATACTACCTAATGCCCGCGACTTCGTCCGAGTAGATTATTCCTCGGTTACAATAAATTATATCCCTAGTAAATTTCTGTAGGATAAAAAGCAGCCTATTTTTTATTCTAGGTCATAGTAAATGGCTGTGCCAAATTTCATCCAGATCCATTCGGTAGTTTTTGTGTGATGCGCGTACAAACATACAGACAGACAAAAATTATAAAAACAATATTTTTGGCTTCTATAGGCCCTATAAAGGTCACCTATATAATTTTTTCCTTAAATATCTCCCATTTACAGACATAGCTCAGTTACAATTTTATTATATGTATAGATAATACAGTCAAAATCAAGATTTTTATTCATGTAGGCCAAATGTTGGCTATGTGAATGTGCTAACATTCACTTAATTCCGAAATATTAAAGAGTACACAATTGAAACTTAGTAGGTATATGTATTCTACTAACCACTACTACTTTCTACTCTAGTTTATGAACAATTTTGTAAAAGAAGTCGAGTGAGAATAGCTTACATTATATTGTAGTTACTTGTAAAAAGAGCGTACTTTGAGGTTTTGAGAATAAATTGATGATTTAGATAGCACAAAGACTTCTTGAAAAATTTACAAAACCTGAACCCAGTATGTATTCCATACGAAAACAATAGAAATGGCCAATACGAAAGGCCTTTGACAATATTGTGCTTTGTTTCCGGTAACACTATTACCCTTTATGCTGAGCAACAAAGGTTTCGCAGACAAAAACTTGGACCACCATACTTTCCATCTGCGTTTAAATTAGCTCTGTTATCGCGATGGTTGTTACAGAATAAAAAATTGTACTAAGGTACAGAAGGCTTGTCTTTGAATAAAAAAAAACAAGTGTTGCAGGTGTCTATGGACGGCGGCGACCACTTAATATCACGTAACTCACCTAATCGTTTGCCTCTCTTTTTCATAAAAAAAAAATTGTAACTAACTGCGCAACTTGTGACGAATCATTAGTTTCAAGCCAAATTACAAATGTTGATTGTATAAATTTTTATAACTTCAATTGGCGCTAATAATTACTTCTAATAATTTTACTACCACTTCCAATGTGCAAGTGGAGAAAAATTTAAGCAAGAAGCTCCACTGTAGCGTTTACTCCATAGAAAATGAGCAAAGATGACCCCTCAAAGGGTCCAACTGCCTCAAATGCTGAAACTTCCAAAGTAATCCCCGGTTCTAATGTCCGTAATGTATGGTATTCCCGCTGTGAGAGACGTATAAATTGCATACGAATGCACGTCTGAACAAGTGCACTCTACGAATCCATGGAAACTACGTACAGTTCAATGATTGCAATTCAAACATAAAGCACTAATCCTCTTGCTTTAAAGACGAGAACTCTGTTACAGATGTGTTTGAGATTGAATTCTATAAGTTTATTCAAACTATTTCTACAGATCCCCAAATTTCGAAAAATAATGATAATAAAAACTTATTTACTTAAATTTGAAAATAATATACGATAGTTTAGTAAAAAGTTTTTACCAAACAAAGGGACAGATAAAAATAGACAGTGAGTTTGTTTTTATCAACTGAGTTTGTGTTTGACAATGGTTTTTTTTAAATTGTAAATCGAAAATAAAAATATATTCTTCGTCTTTTGATGTAACGAATTTAACGCGTCTTAATACATAAATAAATAATGACAAACGATATTAGAAAAAAAAATGATTTATTTACTAATATTCCTACCTAAATTAAACAACACACATTACAGTTTTAATGAAAAATAAAATTAATCATATATAATATTATCATTAATAGCTAAATTAAAAGTTACAATTGCAGCTAATTCACAAAAAAAATACGGAAAAAATTAATTTAAATCTAAATGTCTAGCTCTCCATAGATTTAACAATTTTCTAAAATAACTTCTGACTTCGTGTCTCGTCGTTCTCTTGAACAAAAAGAATAACATAACCGGTAACATTCTTGATCTGGTATATATTCCGATAGAACGGAACGATTTTATTGATTTGTAACTGGGATTTTTAATAGGATTTGGAATGAAAGCTTTGCGATAGAAAAACAAGTAATACACCCAATTAATAATAAGGGTTAAATCACATAATACCGCTACTCCGACTAAACCAATGACTTGTTTAACCCCAAGTCGTCTAACAGAAGTAGTCAATACCTTAAACGCTACATTGATATACAATACCAAATTGAAAATTAATAAAATACCAAGATTGAAACTCAGTAAAAAATTTGACAACACAGAAATTTCATGTAAATAATTTACTTCTGTTATTTGTAATATATAGTTAATAGTCTTACACAAAGCGTATGTACCGCAAATAAACGCAGTTGCTTTTAGTTTTTCCGCTGTAATTTTTCCAACATACACGAATACCAGTTTCACATGAGCTATCAAGACAGAACACAAAGAACAGCCCGTATGTAAAGTAAAATAGTCCACAAAGAAAATGTCACTGACAGGAATTACTTCGAAATAGAACGATAAACTTCCATGGACCGCGTGTGCTGTGCCCAAGAAGATCTGAAACATTCCAACGTAATGCTGTAGAGACCTCCATTTCGGCATCACACACCAAATTAGAAGCAAAAGTAAAAATCCAATGCATTGTATCACAGTTATAACATCAGAAACTATATGACCAATGTACGAATAATAGGGATTCATGTCATAATAATTATCAATTTGATCGGATTCGTTCACAGCCATATTTAAACACCCATCTATGTTTAACATCTCTGTAAGATTAACAATTTCATTTCTTTTTCCCTCGCGAAATGTCAAAAGTACATTTTTATAGCGTTATCTTGGTCATTCTAGAGTATAGTCATATTACACGTAATTTAAATATTATTTTACATGAAATCTTTTACACTACTAAATAAACACATACGGATGCAGATATTGGAACAACGCGTTCATTTTTATCTGAACATTCAACGATTGTTAAACATTTTATATTTTCAACTTAATTATGAAAGAATGTTATCACATTTACATTAATTACTAAAAAATACTTGATTAAAATACCTAAATCATAAAAGTCTTTCCAACATCCAATTTAAATTTTCCAATTATTTTAAAACTGCGATAATAGTCAAAAATATTGGTGTTTAAAAACAGACGTACCAGAAGATACTCGTACAAAGACAACATACTCTTTCTGGCCTGGGTTTTCAGTCTGTGAATTTGTTATAAAATTAAGTATCGTTGAATTAGGAACCCATAAATCTACAACTTACTTTGGTGCCTACTCAATCTTTGTGATTTGTCTTTGACTATTTATATTTAACATAATAATATATATTTAATGATGTAATTACCGCACTGTCGAAGACAACGTTATGGTCGACGTTAATTCTACATGTTCAATCTTTATTGTTCCAGTTTCCTAGAAATATAAAAGGGTGAACAAAAAATATCTTCCATGCTGCTCTGAGAGCGAATGAAAAACATGTAGAATATGCCAGGAGCTACTTTTTCCGCACAGATTGTAAAAGTAAATCAAGTGAAAGGAATGGGAATTCTTGCTGGGCTAGCAACCTGTCACTATTTCACAATATGGCAAAATGGTGGTGTTATTCCACCAATAAGACCACCATTATGCTAAGTGTGGCCTTCGAATCAGGCGACTCTTGGCTCTGTCTAACTCTTCAGGGATAAAGACGTCATACTGTATCTAAATAAAAAAATATATAATTATATTTAAAACTGATAAGTATTTCGTCTAAACGTTCGCCAAGTGATATTGAACGTATACCAAGAAACGCAGACGGTAGGGGAGTCAGGAAAATTGCAAACATAAAGTTTCTAATCGACATATCTTTTATTCCCTAGCTTTCGAGATACAGCCCATTAGCTTTGTAATGGGGAGGATGTTCAAAATTTATTTTATCATCTCTTGGCACGTGATGTCTTTGTTTTAGGGGCCTACGATAAAATTGTGCCAAACAGACGTTTGATTTATGGCAGCTTATGTGGCGAAAGAGGCAACTTCAAATAAACTAATAGGTAATGAGATCTGTGATTTTTATACAGAACGCATATTACCAAAATATNNATATTTTGGTAATATGCGTTCTGTAAAACATGACAAACGAGATAACGAAATAAAATAAACCGCGTAAGTGCGAATTGGGCTCGCTCACGAAAAGTTCCGTACCATTATCTATAAAAACTGTAAAATAATATTTATTGTATGGAAGAGCCCCATAATTATTTATTATTTATTTTTATAGTAACTACAGAAATACATCATTTGAGAAAATTTCAACTGTCTTGACAGTGGTTCGTTAAATTCAGCTTGGCGATAAGTAGACAAACAGACCCTAAGTTGAACATATTTTAGTTATATATACACTCAGTAATACATGTAATAAAAATATATTAATTAATATAACAGAATAATCAGAAATAATCATTTCATATTAATTTGATAAACGTATCATGCGTACCTCATCAGCTAGTTATATTGTCAGCCAAACAAGTTATACACTGTTTTACATATTTTTTAATCTCTTCAATTTCCTTCAAGAGATTTAAGAGAAATTTGATCTCAATGTTAAGAAATAAACACATTTAATAAGAAGAAGAAAGACCGGCTGAAAATAATTTTAATAGCCTTTACAGGTATGAATAAAGATCGCTTTTTCGGCTTCAACGGAGCGTTCAAATTAAAATTCGCGAAAATTGACGGGTGGCTGAAAACATATAAATCTGAGGCTGGCGGAAAATTAAAAAGGTTCCCGAGGCGATGACGAAACCGTTTGGACCGGCGTCGAACCGGTAATAATCAACCAATACTTCGTTACCACTGAACAATCGGTTCATTCAAATCAACTGCTAAGTGGTCATATTTCAATCCAGAAAAATGGTTTATTTTTAAATCTTAGACTTTATTTAAAATTTTAACTTGAGTGCATTTGACTTCAATCTTACCTAATGAGAAGCAATGATGTCTAGTCTAAGGTGGAGCACGCAAACAAAAGTAATGCCTTGTCACTTTTGCCATGAAAATCCCCATATTGAACGAGCTCGGAAACAACAACGCAGGGAAGGAATTCCATTCCAAATTGTAATTTCTTACCATAATTTTCATTATTTTACTTAAAGTTACCCCGCATTGGCATTAAAACCCACGACATCTAAGTCACGAGGCATACGCCTTGACCACTGGATGACGAACTCGGTACCTCCTACACGTTAGGCAAGAATTGAAGCAATTCTTAAGTTCAATCGAATGTAAGTCGCAGGTCCAACTGTTCTATCGTTCAGTTAATGATGCACTAATGCATTTGTATTGTTGCCATTAGGTACAGGGACGCTAAAGTAGCTCATTACGAGTGCCACAGCTCAATTCCATGTAAGGATATTTGATATAATTATGTAGGCGTTACGTAATTTAGTAAAATACCACCAGCAATCATGCTTAATATAACTTTCGTATGTTAATATACTGTCAGTTATATATTTATAACGCTAATATACTTCGTAACATAATGGTTAAAAAGGGTTAATATAACATTGCCATAAAAAAAAATTTTTGTAAAGGCATGATTCAAAAGGGAACGTCCAGTGAAACGTTTTAACGTTTAAAGCTATAAACTGTACAAATTTCGTTTGAATATACATAAGTTCAATTACAAATACATTAATCTATGGACTACAAAACATCTTGGATACATTCATCTTTCCGATTTTATCTTAAATCTGCCGTCCCTTCATAAAGAATTCCAGCCGTGTTTTCTCGCATTACGACCATCTTCAGATTTATGGCAACCCGCTGTCCGCCATATTGTTCCAAATTTAAAAATATTTATTTTCCCGCCGAATGCTGTAAATATGGCGGCCATTCTGAATGCGCGTTCGAGCGAACATTGAGTGGACTTTAAGAGCCCTGGTACTCCATATTTTATTGCCGTGGCTCACGTTTATAGAGTTTATCTTGGTGCATGTTTTAATAAATGAAAAAAGTCCTGTCTGTTAGCCGTTATTCTTCATACTTCTTTTCGTCATTTTTAAGAATATATTTAAATTCAAGCGTTTCAGCTATAGGATACTGGATATCAATTATCTTTAATCCTTAAGAGCTTTCTTTGCACAATCGTTTTCGAAAATATAGCAAAAGCAATGCTGCATCCTTCTTTTATTAAAAAAAACATTCAAATATAACCTATTTAAAATCTAATCTGCGCGAAAAAGGGATCATTCCATTCAGAACCAAAAGTAATAAATTTTATGTTAGCGGAAAATTAAAACAGCACCCGAAGAGCAGCTTCTGAAAATAAATTTAATATGAAATATACAATATACGATCAACAACACATGAACCTACACAAATACATTGCAAATACGTCACTATTTTATAAAGTATAGAGTTCTTAAAAATAGTAACTGAGCATGCAGAATGTACCGAGCTTACTGCGATCTGAGTCAACGACTTATTTAATTTGTTTACGAGTATTTTTGATTTCAAGCATTATCTACACGTAACGTTTATTTAATTTAAAATATTATTAATATAAGTATGTCAGTTTGCATTTGTTACTAATTATGTCACGCCTACACTATTATTTGTAACAAATATGTATATATACATATGATCTAAGATTTGTGATTATATTTGAGCATGGCGAGATTAAAAATATGAAATAAAAACTAGTTGGCGCAGTCGGAAAGTCCTTATTAGTGTCCCCGGTCAGGTCATGATGGAAAATTACCCTTTTTTATGGATTATAGTTTTGTCTGACATAAAAAAAAAAGATTTAAGTTTTGGATGTTTATCTATAGTTAGAGGATATATCTCTTCAAATTACAAATGAAGAAAATAGTGAGGAGGTATGTTTTTTATTCTTTTACGAAAAAAATATTGGATGGATCTATATTTAACTTTACAATAATATACATCAGAATAAAATATAGGCATTGTCATACGATAAACATTTAGCCCACAAATTGTAATGATTTTAAGTAATTTTGTGTACTATAAAAACTAAATTATAAGCTAGCAATGTCGAATACTAATTGTATTTTAGCAAAATATATTTAAAACTAAAAATGTCAAATCTTATTTATATTTCAGTCAAAAATACTTAATTACAAAAAAATAACAAGTTAGTAAAATTATTAGGATTAAGAAGTAAAGTATAATAAAATTATTGTAAAGTATTACCAGTTAATGTTATAATCAAGGAGCCAGGAGCGGCCGGGATCAGCCAATTGATCAATGCCAGAAATTGCCTGAATTATGGGAAATGAAATTTACCGATAGACGGGCGATACTTTATTGTCTTGGGGCTAAATTCGATTTATCAACCGTTAAAGTGAAATAGAAATTTATTACCTTTTTGCATTTAAAACAACAAAAATTCTTATAAATAGTTTTTATTCGTATTTTTCCGATTTTCATTTTTTTTTTTTGTAAGTAATCGATGATATTTATTTACAAGTTTAGTTATAAAACTTGTGTGTTTGACGTCTATAATTTATTTATGACCACAAAAATGAAACTGAAATATTATTGGGACACCAACCTCCACTTCAGCATTTTCTCCGAATAAAATTTTTTAAAAGTAACCGGCAAAGTCCATATTCGCACTCGAAGGATTCCGTACCAATATTTTATTGACTTTATTAACAAAATCGTTGTTATCTTCCTTGGTGGTCTATGAGCGAAAAAAAAAACTTAAAATGCTGCTTTCCGCACAGATTGTAAAAGTCAATCAAGGGAAAGGGCTTAAAACAGGAATTCTCATGCGAGATGGACTAGCAACCTGTCATTATTTCTGAATCTCCATTCCACCAATAATCCCACCGTTTACGTGAAACTATATCTAAATAATAATAAATATATAGGGACAAATCACACAAATTGAGGTAGCCCCAAACTAAGTTCGAGACTTGTATTATGGGATACGAACTCAACGATACTATATTTTATAATAAATTTATAATTCCTTTAATAAATTTTGGCCGGCCACGCTCCTGTGACCCCCCGGGTGTAGCAGGTGTCTATGGACGGCGGTGATCACTTAACATCACGTGACACGCCTGCTCGTTTGACTCCTTCTTTCATAAAAAGAAACTAAGACTTAGAAATATTTTTGGACTATAATATACATTATTTGCATAGAGGATTTGAAACACCTCAATTGACAGCCCTAAAATCTAGGAGAGAATGTCTTCTATCCCACTCTGACAGGCTTAATTAACAGCTGTCAGGTTTTCGAGAAATTGCACTTCCACGCTCCAACGAATGTAGCTGATATACGCGGGAGCAATTAGCTGAAATACAAGAAACTAATACCAATAGAACTAATTACCGAAAAATCTGATCAAAACGACCAATAAGTAGAACGGATACTTATCGATTACGAATAGGCGTAAATGTCATACCTTACATACATAGTGTGTGTGTTAGTTTTTAATAGTGGTATAACAACATAGACCGCCCATAGACAACGGCAACACCCGCGGGGTCACAGAAACGTTGCCGATCTTTAAAAAGCCGCTTTAAAGGCCAAACATCCCCGTCCTCCCCAAATGGGGAGGGCGGGGATGTTTGGCCTCCGGCTCTCCCACTCACCGGACGGAGCATGGCGGCTGATAGCCGCCATTCAGGCATCGGTCTTCTGTGGGAGTGTGGTACTACCCCGGACGAGCCGGCCCATACATGGTGCAGGCTAGAAAAGCATGCAGCAGGCTCATACCACTACGAGAACCTACGACTACACTACGATCCTAGACATTCTGTGATGAACATAGACTATAGTAGGTACATATTATGCATACTTATAATAATAAGGAAAACTTTGATAATTAAACCCACGCAAAACCGGGGCTAGCTGCTAGTATTATATACATTTCAACATATTTCAATTTCTTGATTGTCACTAATGCAAACGTTAACATACACGCGACCCCAAAACAAATAAACGTCAATCTTCTCCCCTAAATATTGTGACTTCGTACCAAATATTATTCTTGAGCTGATTTCCCCAGTGGTCTGCTCGATTTTGTTGGTCCTAATTTTATTTACGCATTATAATTTATTTATACATTTTATCTCTGAATAGGATTTGTGCGAGAAACTCTATTGTGTGCGAAAAAATATATTTTAAGTACAAAGATTCAGTTCAAAGTTTGGGCGTCCTCTGTGTGTGTTTGTATCGTAC
>JADGIL010009360.1:14437-35068 GCA_020352625.1 Cactoblastis cactorum | reverse complement strand
AAAACCTGTTATCACTACATGACATCGTGTATAACTTCAGAATTAATAGTGGCGCTATCTATCAGTAATTTATTAATCGGAAACGAGACTACGTCTGTTCCTATTACTGCTTTGAGAAAATTCAGTGTTTTAAGTTAAATGTGTGCATTTCATTAATTTTCGTTTAGTAATTCTTAAAGTAATGACTAAATTTAAAGTTAGTAATTTTCTTCTTGTAAAGTTTATTTTAATTATAACGTTATTGTAAAACGGCTAGATTAATGGAATGATCACATAAGTTATGTAATTAATGTGATTCCATGATTTAAGATTTAATTGTCGTGTCTCGGCAAAACCAGAGGGCATAAGTCGTCCTGCTGGATTTATTACCCCAATTACACGCGACGCCGCCGTGCGGCTACACCTGGAACTACTGAAACTAGCGTCTTTTGCACTTAACTGGATTATTATAACAGACAAATACGGGGGCGTGGCTTTTTTTAATGATAGAGGGAGCAAACGAGCAGGCGGCTCATGTGATGTTAAGTGATCACCGCCGCTTATAGACACCTGCAGCATTCGGGAGGTCACAGTAGCGTTGCTGGTCTTTAAGGGATTTATACGCTCTTTTCTTGAAGGTTCCGATGTCGTTTTGGTCCGGAAATATCGCTCTAGGCAGTTCGTTCCACAGTGTGGTCGTATGTGGTATAAAGTTTCTTTTAAAACGTACGGTGGTTATATATTATTGGCTTAATTTTTTTAGATCTAGGGTCTCATCTTGTATGTACAGAAGAAATTAGAACTAGATTTAATAGTATGTCAATTTAAGTAAGGTTTAAATCAATGGTGGGTTTATTGGTGGAACAGAGATTTAGAAATAGTGATAGGTTGCTAGCCTATCGCCTATAAGAATTCCCGTTTAATGCCCTTTTCCTTGATTAACTTCTATAATCTGCACAGGAAGAGCAGCAGCTGATTCTTTCTATTCGCTTCCAAACGAACGTGGAAGCTTTGGCGTTGGTATTTTTCAAATTTAGTAGTCGAAATTTCCTAAATTAGAATTTTTAAATGAGTTATTGTACCTTCGGCTTTTTATTTTAATATCTACCGTTAACAATATTATGAAGTAATTTAAAGAGTTGGGATCTCTTGAACTGAATGCCATATTTGTGCCAAGACATAATCTGTTATGGTGACGTTATCTTAAGCTAGCTGATCTCTTGCCAACGGCATATCTAGCCAAAAACCTGACGCTAAAAACCTGATACATTGTCTTTCTATTTGTTTTGAAAGATAAAGTGGTAAAAATCTTTAGTTTTTTTTTTTTAAATTAAAACTACTTTTAAATTCAAAGTTGAAATCGTTCTATTTGTTTTTATAAAATGTGATGGACTTTTACATGTGTTCTAAATTTCTCAGCATTCCTTTTAAATTAATTTTGTACCAAAAGAGATGTTCTCTTTGTAGGAATATTAATATTACAAGGGACTTGAGAAGTTGAGATATAAATTGTTACAAAATATAGTCTTTCTTATTATATATTGACATGGACATATACTCATTTTGTTTAGCTTTCATTATATATAATATGTCAACGATGTTGACATTAGGCTAGAAATTTTATATCGATTGAGGTATATGTAAACTTAAGGTAATCTCATGTATAAACCATACATATAGAAGTTAGTAACAAATCATATTCTTGGGATAGTTGGGATAAGTGTGGAAGTACGGAGTAGTGCTCATTTCCCACGAAAAGCAGACGTGATGTTTATTAAAAAGACATTTAGAAACTAAAAATAGCTTTCCTCATTAACGTGGCTTGATGACAACAATAATCTTTATACGATTATAAAGATTTTTATTTTAAATTTGACCAGTCTTTCGATAGTTCCTTCTAATTATGTTGATAGAAGAAATACTGTTTAGGTGAAAAACTTATGTCAAAGAAGAATTTTCTTATTTCAAATAACACGCAAACGAAGTTGCGGGCTCAGCTTACTAGCTTACGAAATACTCATTACTATGAGTATTTCGTCAACCTCGCTACAACAGAAAAAAAAAGCGTTTGGAAGTTCAGTTTGCTAATTCCATCTAGTTATTACCTGTGTAGTGATTAAAATGTAGTATCGTAGAAGGTCTGACTTGAAATATAGCGTAGGTTTCATTTTAATATGCCGCTTATAACAACTTCATTTAAAATTTACATAAGTTAGCAGAAGCGCGCGTGAGTGAAGATAACGGATGGCTTGCTTCGTGGAAGTACACCATAAAGTGGGATTTCCCGCGGGAGACATCACGCCCTTTAATGAAGATGCGTCGGTCAAGTCGGCTCGGGTGCCGTCAACTTTTGAGAACAGGAAAGTTCAACGTCCTTTATCATATGATACATGAATTTGATTACCGGACTTAGCATTCGTGAAGTAATGAAATTATAAAATGTTTTAATAAAAATTAATTAACTAAATAAATTATTAATTATAAATTAACTAATAGCGACCCTCATTATGTATTAATTAATTATCCCAATTAATTTTTCATTTATCGCATATAAGAAAATTTTATGTGATGTATGTTTACTGCGAATCGATGAAGTCGATGAAGTTGGTCATAGACCTGTGTAGGTCCACAAGGGCCGATGAATTTTGAAAATAGGACTGAATTTTGTACGATTACTTATTTATACAAATGAAAAGATAAATATTCTAATATTAAGAAATGTCATTCTCACTCACTGATCATATCTTAAATATTTATTATTTGACTCTATTATGAAAATTATTTGACATTTTAATTTGGTTACTGACACTTAATAAAAGTATATAGATGTTAACTAAATGCTGTAGGACCGCCGGACACTAAGGAGCACTGCAACAATAATTCAATAAGTAGAGAATACACTTCCAGTGTGACATTTGTATGTTAAAAATGCCTATTCCAGTCAATTGTATAAATGTCTAATGTAAGAGAAATTGTGACGTCCTGACCTTCGATATAATTTACTAATTAAATGCGCAATCACTGTAGTACTAATCATAACGATTCCACTAAAGAGCCTATCTAAAAAGTCGAACGAAGTTTCGGTCCTGGCCAGGATTGTTTTAATTTTTGTAAAAAGTTTTGGTTCCATTGTCGTTGCAGCCGTAGGCGGGGCGCCCCGTGTGATACTGACAGCTTGAGTAATACACGCAGGCCGACCACAGCCGCCTCTCACGATAACACTCATTACTGCTTACTTTACACCAGACAGAATTAATAGTTCTACTAGTGACTTTAACGTTAAAAGAAAAGATAGCTTATAAAATAAATTTTCATTTTCCAAAAATTATGTAATTTGCTTATCTTCAATTGTGCCTTGAATTTTAAGGCATTCATGTCCAATAAAAAAGATGCTGTGAATTACCCTTTGAATTTATTTTGTTACCTATTCAAATTTATTTTACGTTAATTGAATATTGCATAGATAACGCTTGGAAGCTTAAGCTGTTTTCCTGAGAATCCATTTCGAAATTTAATTTATTGAGAAAATTATTGCGACAAAAGACTAAACATTAACAACATTAGTTGCTAGAGCACTGCTAAAATGGTGCCCGTTTATTCATATGCGAATATGAGAGTCATATATATTTTTCTCTAGGTAATAACTTGTCGCGCGAATTACCTTCGTGATTTTTTTATTAAAGCACGCACTCGGCAGCGGCGCCCTATAAATCTGCTGTTGGCGCACCCACTTTACTGCTGTACCTATCAATTGCCGAGAAATATTTGGCCTTTTCGCTCTTTATGTTTTCCTTTATTAGGAAACACAGTTTAGGGGATGGTTTTCTGACAGGATATTATATTTTGCGTCACAAAAATAACTTTAGCCGATTTAGTACGATGATATGGAGATGTAGTTTTTGTGGAAGTTTTCTCGGTAATTGACCACCTTACGTACTTAGGTACTTTCTAATAAGAGTCGAGTATCTCATTGGCATCTTACTCATCAGTTAAGTAAATAAAAATTGGAAACGTTATGACGCGTAGACGAGAAATAAGGACAATTAGTAGGTAAGTACGTACAGCCTCCGGCTCTCCCACTCACCGGACGGAGCATGGCGGTTGATAGCCGCCATTCAGGCGTGGGAGTTTGGTACTTCCCCGGACGAGCCCATCATTCATTCAGGCTCATACCACTACAAAAAACAAAATGAATGCCACAAAAATTACTGTTCGTATATTCTTTGCCAGTGTACTGAATTAATGAGAAAGTAAAACATACTTATTATCCCCAACAGATTCAGCAATATATTTTTAAACAGCCAAAACAAATTATAAGTTATGTTTTCGGACAAGCGGACTCTCGCAAATTGATGTATGCTTTTATAGCCCATAAATCATTGTTTGGAATTTTCGCGCACAATGAGAAAAATAAATGAATGAGACAAAAATGTTACAATAAAAATGAAATAAGATTCCTTTATTTCTGATTTATATTTAAGTAATTAAATAGGCTTTTACGGTACATATTTTATATAAACTATTTTTTCATTTTAATCTAGTCGAAAGCTGGTACAATTTACTAAAAAGCTGAAGCTACTTATTGCCAAGTGTTTTCTTAGAAAAGTATACTTTGACCCAGGGCGCCGCCCTCTCATGTATATTGTGTCATCTATCTGATGTCTCATCTCAGCATATATTAGTTACTTTACATATATATCAGTATATATTTTAAAAAGAAATGTGGTTTAAAATCTAAAATAAAATTTTATATTTATTTTTATGCTGTAAAAGTGGTATATTATGATGAATTAAAGTGGATTAATGTATCTTATTCTTATTATAACAAATACGATTTGATTTAAAAAATAAAAATGTCAGTGAGCCAAAATTTTAATTAACATTTAATTTTTAATTATGTTAAAGACTTGTTGTCAAATAGACTACCTACATAAACTTCTTCGTGCCGGAGAGCATTTTAAAAATATAATAATTGTTTATTTTTTAATTGAAAACAATTAAATAAAAGTAATGCTGCATGTGCGTGTGTATGTATATATGTATAAACAGATAGTGCGATGTATATGACCGAAGAACAAAAAAATATACATTGAGCCGTCTTGGCCGCGATAGTATTGCATATTTAAAATTTAGATGAGGCGATATTTTGATTTCTATTAAAATTAACGTCGAATTTGAACTACCTGCTTCAAACTTCGAATAATGTTTTTGAGGATATCACTCATCTAGGACTCTGCTAAACAGTTGAGACTTTGGTTTGTTTATAGGTTCTATTAGTACAGCTACAGCAGCATAAATTTTTTTAGGTGTTTATGTGTTGCTCCAATAACAATTATAGGTACGTAGAATCCACTTTAATTAAATATTATCTAAAACAAGTAACAGTAGCAGTTGTTAGTTTTAACGCAAGGTAAATCTTTATTAATATTTAAATTAATCAATTACTTATATGGAATATTATTAAGTAGAGGTGCGTACTACTGTAGAAAAATAATGCAGACAGTGTCCTAGGGTTGTGTTAGTTAAACAAAGGAACCGTATTCTGCGAGTCCGTTGGATTTGGTAACTTTTCACACTGACCCTTTCTTTGTATACATCAAAATTCAATTAAACGTTCGCCAACTAGTTTTATTGTGAGTTCCATCTATTTATCCGATTCCATAGATTGCAGAGCGGAAGACGCGGCAACGTCTATGTTTTTCCTTAACTGGGTCAACTACACCAATATAAAAAGTCTATGTTCCTAATTTATTAATTTATAAACTAATTATAATAAATAAGTACATGTCGGACTCATGAATAATGCAGAAGGATCTCCTTGTTTTCACAGACTTGCTTCCACTCACACCAGTCTCACTTGTTAAGCACAGCTTATTGTACTTGGCTAATTTAATAATGTTATTTTCAAAACGCTTCATTGTTTATACGGTAAATTGATTTTGAGAGCATAATAAAATGAGATGGAAATTTCTCAAAATCTTAATAATGGGTAATCAAAATATTGATTTTTAAATTTTAGAATTCTTAACAAGATAGGGTTCGTTAGTTTTGAAGTAAAGAAATGTGTTGCTTTCTCAACTTAAAACCATTGGCCAATAATTGTTGGATTTTTACAGGGTATTTTACCCCGAAATTCAAGATTATACATTACGAGTAGTAAGCTAGGATAAACGATATAATCAATCAGATTATTAAAAACATTTTTTGGTTCTCACAGGGGAAACATCCTGGATTACACTATGCTCTGCAAGTGCACATGCAATTAACACTTTTCGCAGTGGAAGCTTAGAAGCCTGCGGAAATTAAAAACTGCCCGACTATACCGTATAAATGCGCTCACATATAAATGTACCAATGACAGACACATTTTAGATGTTTTTCAGTGGGCGGATATTCTTTACTTCGGGTTACTGTTGTCTGTGACTGATTGAGAAATCGTAAATGTTAATTATTAGATAAGAAATATAAAATTTTATGTTTCTTATCTTAGATTTATACAAATCTCGTGTGATAATGTTATTCCAATAGACGCTTAAATCACTCAACCTTAATATAATTTCATATCTAATTGTAATTTGGTCCAACGTACACTAGAAATATTCACACGCACTTATGTTTAAACACATTACTCGTCCTTTTTTACTCGTCCTGGCTCTCTGACACACGCTCAATATAACAGCCATAAATTGTTTTGTTTTAGTGAAATTGTTAATTGTTTTTCTGTATTTCTATAAGCTTATAATATAAAATCAATATTACGAGTAACCAGATTGTACCACAGAGAAGAGGGGACTCCTTTAACACAGATTTTTCTAACTTAATAGAGGAGCTCCACCTAGCATATGAATAAAATCTTTCTGAGTTTTTGATTTTTTATTTGACTTAAAATATATTTTTTATCTCAATTATTGACTACAGCATATATGTTATTCTATTCCGATCATTGTTCTTTTCGAAAATGTTATTTGTTTGAAGCCGTCTACTTTGAATAATAAAATACATATTAAAATTATCAGTACGGATAGATTTATTACGACATTAAACATTGTACCTGTGTCTATCGTAGGATTGTTTTCATGCTTATAATCTAAGGACAATGGATCTTGACCCTAATAAAAGGCGGAATAAGCTTGTTATCATTACACATAAATAAGGCGGCAGTTAATGTGGTCCTGGAGGATCCAATCACGGAAACATTGTTACTCTGGAGATTAGATAGGCATGATGATTGCTAAACTTTGATTGAGCTTCGTCTGAACCCTTTCGCGAATCTCCTTTATTACGGGTGGTAATTGACTACCGAGGATCGAATACACCCGGCAACTATTCCGTAAATAAGTAGACATTGTATCCTAATTAGTATTCTTGAGACAGCTTGCAATTGATCTTATGGTTAGCCCTCGGCTATCTTTTACTTTTGGTAAAATAAACTTTGTAAGCATCCTGGTTGTTTAAAGTTTTTATTGTGTTGTTTCCATGCTTCCATGTGGTAATTGTGTTATTTTCAGAATATATCCATAGTTAAGTGTAATTAAATGAATGATAAGTGTTGTTAGGTTATAATGCAAAGTGACGAGACAAACAAATGCAAACAAATTAGTTTTATATTAAGTTTAATTTATTTAAATAATATTTATTTAAGCATACATTTCCACTAAGCTTTTGAGTTTCACAACGCAGGGCTTGGTTTACTCAGTAAGACATTATGAGTATCTGTAATCTTTTTTAAACTTCTTGTTCTTTATCTATCATTTTTAAAACTTACAGCTATCAACTTGGAATGAAGAAGTAGATAATTATGAGCTTGGTATAATTTCAATACTTAAATAATGATTTATTTTTAAATAATCTAGTAGAAATTTTACATTTAACAAAGACAAAAATAAAATATTCCTAAACGAATTATTATTAAAAAAGTCGAAAGTGTTTCCATACGAAATTTTACGGATTCGTCCTACTCTTTAATGTTAAAAAGATTTTTTAACATTAAGGTATTTCCAAAAAGTCGGAGAACTTGAGTTAAGTAAGCAGCATAAGTAAGAATCAAAGTTACTGTTGATCCCTTTACATTTGTGGATCGCTGCTTACTCGTTCATTCTGAGTATAGTGATCAGACTTTGGGAAAGTTTGCTCAATTTACTCCGTAATTTATTGGGAAAAGAAAATTGTGTTCTTTTATGACAAAATTTTATTCATAAAGTTTATTCAGGCACGAATTCAGTTTGATATAATAAAGAGACTGGTTTTATTAACATTGTTCAAAGCGGTAAGATTTTCTTCATAACGCACATTTCGAGTGAAATCATATTATAATATATATTTAGGTATTAAGCGCGAAACTCGAGTCAAATGTTGAGTCATATCGAGTCGAGTTTTGTCAAATTCGACTATTTCCGCCGACAATAAAATAAATAATAGCGTCGGACAGCCGTTTGTCTAGATACTACCAATTAGTTCCGATCAGTTCCGATGTCGATCAGTTCCGATGTTAGCATTCACATTATGTAAGTTAAACGTTAAGATTTTTATTTCCTTAAATTCAAAATGAAAAATGGAGTGTTTAACTCGTGTGAGCTCTCGCCTTTGCTCTATATATCTCATAAGGAAATTGATAACATCTCACCCTCGTTCGTTGGTATAAGTATATTCTTAATTTTATATTTTAATTACCTACCTAATCATATTTTAAACATAATTTAAAAGTCGACTTTATTAATTTATAGGTCTTTCTTTGTACATACATGTTTACCATAGACAAACAAGGTCGCAGCAAACAACTTATGATATAAACAACAGGGTTGTTTTCTCACGCCATAATCCCGTGTCGGCGTCCTGCGGGGGGCCGCGCGAATTGCTTTGTTTTGTTCCTGACGCTTGTTACTACATATACTATAATTCAGCAAGAAATAACATATTACTTACAAAAGAAATATTTATTAATAAGCGTTATTTCAATATGTTACTTTTTAAAATTTTGGTACTATCGAGTTAATATCTGAATGAGACAAGTTGGAATTTTCTGTAACGTTTTGCGCTATGACTCAGCAGAAATGGTTACAAGCGATTTTGTAATAAAATGTAACATACAATTTTAATTGCTGGTGTACATTAATTAGCCTAACCATAAGAGTTGACATTCTCTCACAGAAATATTTCTTCCATTCTTAATTATGTAAAACCGAATTAATTATGTTACCTACTTTATTTAAATAGATTTAATAATGCACGGCGTAATATATGTACACATTTTATTATAATGCCCACATGCTATTTAACAATAACTTGCAGTTTAATTGTGATAATAATACCTACTTCACACTGCATTTTATCACAAAAAAATAATACGCGGCATTTGTGAGAAGGCTTGCCTTCTCAAAAAATCCGCGCATTTTATATTTTCACTCTCAAACGCAATTTGTAAAATCGGACAACCGAGATGATTTTTATGGGCATTTTAATGGAGTGTTAACTTTGTTGACGAATAGCTTCTGATTGTGATTTCTCTTGAGATCGTAGTAAATAATCAGAATTTGAAAATCAATTTTTTATTATGTTTTTTCCGTGATCGATTATTCATTATAAGTTAAATATACTTACTTAAGTAAAAAATAAAATGAAATAAATATTCAACATTCAAAATTAAATTGTAATGAATTGTTTTCGAATGATATATGAAAATTCCTCTACAATGAAATTTAAATATTTGTCCTTAGGCAGGATACGTGCTGAATAATTTCTGATGTAAATTTGCATTCGGGGCTGGACTGGCTAAGTCGAAGCTGCCTGGGGCGGTGCGGGTTGCATCAGTCAGCCGATTGTACAAGTGTACAATCGGCTCTAAATCTGTCTAACTAAATATGGTCAACACTAAAAGGCAAATATTATTTTCAGTAACGAAAGTACGTATAAAAATAAATACAACAAAAATGTGAGTCGTCCATCTTAATTGATCAAGTTTGAAAGATATTATCGCGGAAGCGAGACGGAAAAGTAACAATTTATTTACATACTTTATATCATTGTTAAATAATATATACAGCACTTTAAGTATACAACAATAACAAAGTAAATCTCACAAGCGATACGAGTGCGATACATGTTACAAATGCAAAGCTTTATTTAGTTTAAGACACCATTACACGGGTCATATAAACTGTCAAAGTTCGAGGACGCGCGTTGTTGCAGGACCGGGAATCGGGAATGTACCGCCGCAATCCCGATGCGCTGAATGTTCCCCAAGTACCGAATTTATTTTTATTACTTTAGATTCCATTCAATAGAAGGTTCTTTGAATAAACAATCAGGCTTCTTCAACAGATGAACATTATACAGATTACATACATACATGTGCCAAGAGGTGATGATATTTTTTAAAGTTTTTTTATTTATTTATTTTTTTATATAAGAGGGAGGCAAACGAGCAGGCAGGTTAATGATGTTAAGTGATCACCGCCATCCATAGACAACTGCAACACCCGCGGGGTCACAGAAGCGTTGCCGGCCTTTAAAAAAGAAGATGGGCTCACCGGACGCAGCATGGCGGCTGATAGCCACCATTTAGGCGTCGGTCTTTTGTGGGAGTTTGGTACTGTCCCAGACGAGCCGGCCCATCCATACTGCATGCTAAAAAAGCATGCAGCATTCTCATACCACTACGTCTTTTTAATTTATTTATAAATTAAGTATGTTATTGTTCTTTATAAAACATTCTTCATTTACTGCCAAGTAACAATAATGATATTTCTCTCTTAATCACATCCAGCTGAAAACATTGGACAGTAAAATTTCGATAAGTATTTCAATCTCAATAAATCACGTGTTTAAAATTATTTCTCAAGTTTTTTGTATTATGAAAGACAGGCTTAACGACTTAGGCATACAATTTGTGAAAAGTAACCTGGTATAACATAAGCGAGTGTATCACCGAACGTGCAATGAAATATGCTGGGGCGTAAAATAAGATGTCACCGGCTAAAAAATGGGGAGAGAGGAAAGAAAGATTAGTTATTGTGGGCACATAACCCGCCCGCGGAGCAATTACTACGTCTGTCGCGGGCGACACGTCTCGCCTCATGCCTTTTTGTTACCTCCTGTACGTCGATTCTATAAAACTGGAACAAAATAACGAGTCTTTCTTTACTGTTCTCTCTCACTCCGCATAAGGTCCAAAATGACTCTGATTTTGAGTGAGAGGAACTCATACTTTATCTGTCAAAATTCCTCTCTGAGTTTAGTACAACTCGCGTGAGTAGAGCAATTGTCAATTCGTACTTATTATCAACCGAGTTTTAAGAATGACAATCAAGAATCTCGCATCGAATTCAGATATGCGAATTATAAATCAAAGCTATTAGAATCGCTTAACTGTACCGCTACTTAGAGTTGTTGGAGAATACTGGTACCGCTTGCGATAAAGTTTGGCGAGATAATTTAACTATGGCAAGATAATTTAACTACCAATATCGTTTGACCAATGGACGGCAATGACACTAGGCAACGCGTGTGTAAATACACTCCAGGTGTTGCTGCCCATAGGCTGAGGTGACCGCTTCTCAGGTGCGCAGAACTGTTTTACTTCATAGTATAACAATAATAATACAAATTATAACGCAAGTAACTTATACTCGCTTGCGAGTTCTGTTATTAAAAATTTATGGTAGCAGCACAGCAATGTGAATGTTAATTTGAATATGTTTGGCCAAATCCGCTTAATAAAAAAGTTAATCTTATTTTGTATGGAAACATCTTCCAGGTTTGTAATAATGTTCGTATCTAATATAAAGTAGTAAGCTCAATATATTAAAATGATTTGTAGCATTTGTTGTATAATATTTTATTCTACAATGTTTTATTATATTTTAAATACTTAGTTAATTTTAAAAACAAATTTCCTAATTACGTTCAGAATTCAGAATATTACTATTGTTCAAGATACATTGCTTGTTAATTTAAATAAAGTGTTAACAAATATAAAGAGCACGACTTTTATATTTTTAGGGTTTCTTGCCAAACTGCTTATAATAACCGTTTTTTTTTGCTGTTTATAGGTAATGGTACGTGCGCAAGTCCAACTGGATTTAATTTTTATTTACGCAACTAACTCACGGGCTATAACCAACAAATAACTTTTAAGTATCCTCCTTTTACGGGGAATTTATTCCCGGATTTGAGTTACTCTCCAACAGTACAAACAACTTCTCCCTTGATTTTTCTTTCGTTGTTTGTTGTTTCTTTCAATCCCGTAATCAAGTTTACAGCTTGTCTATGTTTTAGATTTATTTTGTTGTTTAATGTTAAACTGAACAAAAGGTATCTCCTACTTGAGATTCTTATTCATTTCAAAGACTTGTTTATTGAGTGGCAGTATCACTTTACAGACATAAAAATAAGAGTAACATATTTATACAATTATCATAATCTCTATCCATGCACACAACATTTTTTTTCTTCGCAAATATACTCAATATTTGCGTTCACTGCTGAACATACTTATGCCTCTTGAATAGATTTCCACTCTGATTTTAATGCGGCGATCCTGGTCCAGGTCGGTCCGGTAACATTTGCTTGTCAATAAATTACTCCAAATATCGAATCCATATTTTTTAGGAGATGAGGGGCATTCTAACTCGTAATATGAACATCGGGGAGCTGATCCCTCTTGTTTCATTTTATAGGTTTATCGCCGTAACATTTTGATCAGTCATACGAAAAATTTAATAATACGATGAAATATATGGCGGAAGCTGCGAGGACAGATACAATTTCTCGGCAACAAATCTTAAGGTTATATATTTTTCTTGTAGCGTGTTTCGATATCTCTGAATATTAGCGTTTATCTTTTGGATTTATTCTTCCTTTTCCTTACTGTTGTCATTGTTTTATTTTCACGAAATACTAAATTTGTCACCGATTTTTGTTATAATTCTAAAATTTCAGTTTTGGTAAACAGAAATCAAACTTTAATTTATTTAAAATTGCCCAACAACAAAATGTATGGTACCCCTACTATAGTAGCATTAGCGAACTGTTCGTTCAAGAAGCATTAGTATAATTTGTTGGCGTAGTTCGGAGAGGGTTGTAGTGGTGTAAATATCTGTGGTGAAAAGGTCAACGTTTGGTAGGTGTCCTCGACTACAAACAATCAGGCCGGTTAAGGGTGGCTCCAGCCTAAATAGTTTGTCACGGCGAGGTCTGGGGTGAATAACAATAAGACCCTTTTGTTCCGGCCCGCCTCGGATGTATTCAATCTGCTCGAGACATAATCAAGACGTCGCCGGCGCCCGCGCGGCGCTACTTTTGCTACGAATAAAATATTGCTTTTTCAGTTGCTGCTGTTACTTATAAGGAGCATAAGATAGAATAGGATAGTTTTAGTAATAAAATATGTTATTATTAGCGCTGTTTTTGTTTTACTAAAATTTGAAGAATTATGAAATTACTAGCTATTACCCGTGGCTTCGCTCGCGTGAATTTTGGTCTGAAGCCTATATATTATTTACCTTACTGTAAAATTTCATCTATATTCGTCAAATTCACGAAAAAACGTGAAAGAGAACAATCAGTGCGAAAGTTTGTGAGTGTGTACGTAATATCCTTACAAACTTAGGATTACATGATTCGGCTGTGATTTGATTATATATTAGTCAAATAATAATAATTATTTGACTAATATATAATCAAACCAATGCTTCTCTATACTTAGAGTAATAAATAAATACAAGGTATTATACATAAAGGCAAACTTTTATTGTAGCTTGATTGTAGCAACAAAAGCGTATTAATCACGTTTCAGTTCACCAATTTCAGTAAGAATATGCAACAAATTATGAAAGTCGCGAGCCGATATTTAATTCGAATCTTTAATAGCACCATTAATTAACTCTCATCGAATGGGACCGCAAGCATCAATTTTGGAATGATTGGCATCAGCCGAGAGTGATCCAAATGGGTAGCTTAAATACTCATTTGATATTCACATTTGGTCCAAAACGACCGACGCGAAGCGACACGACGCAAATTGCTACTAATTTGTCCATATTCATCGCTTCAGCGACGTACGGCACGACCGAATGATCAATCAATACAAATTATTGTGCCACGAATGCCATCCTGTGAGATAATGTATTCACTGCCAAATTTCATATAATTTTCGTGGAATACGTAACCACGTTAAAAAATAATATTTGATTTTAGTAGCTGATAAATGGTTGATCGGTTTAAGAAAAACTTGTCGTGTTCAATGCATGGATTTGCATCGACAGTTCAGACTTCGGTTCTGACGTCACTGATCGGCAAACAAAGCCGGGATGCAGTGCAAGCGTTGCACCTGGAGCTATGTTTGGCAAGTATCTCTGTGACCTACATTTACGAAACTGTTGGCTCTCCCACGAGTGTCATCGAATGTTCCATTTATTGATATGTGAACGATTAAAAATGGATATATGTTCTGTTAATTGAGCTCGCTACTATCATGTATCAAATAAGTACAAGTATACTGTTAAAAAAAGAGAATTCTTCACTCGACCAGGAGACGAACCCGGGACCTCCTAAGTAGTGAATATAGAGAAAAATTATCGGTCTCGAAACTTATTTTGGTGATAATTTATTGTCATTACCGTACCTGTGTCATTTGCCCCTATATAGTTATGTGATATAACAACTTAAATAATATATTTTTATGGCTGATATTATATATTGATCAATGCTTCACTTCAAATAATATTTTCACGTTTAGTGCAAGGCTGAGACATATATTCTCGGTATTATCTTAACAAATCTCTCGGGCTTCCGTTACTCATATCTCTTTTCATACACGCTTGTCGGTATAATAATAGCGTCCATTTTTGGAAGAAGAAGTGTATGTCTCTATCAACTTAATGACTGTAATTAGTGCTTGGACTGAAACTTTCAAAAAACAAAGTTCCAAATAGTTTTTGACAAAACTCGACTGTTGGTGACTTATCCTTCATAATGCCACGTTTGCTATTATATTGATTGAAGTTCTTTAGTTTATTTGTGATATTAATATCACAAATAAACCTTTTAAAAGGTTGATATAAAATGCTACAGTAAAAGTCTCTGAAAACTTAATGAAGCATTCAAAGGTCATGAAAATATAATTAAGCTCAACCTACCCCTTTTAATTTTAATGAGGTTTATTTAAAAATATACATATTTATATTGATACTGTAAACATTTTGTATGTTAATTATAACATGCAAGCTCGTGATTGCGAGTTGTTTTAGATTTATTGTGTAAATATTAGCGGCAACTGTATCTCAAAACAATCGTTATGTATTTTCACGTAACGTTCCAAAACTTGTTAATTAAAACTCATTAAAAGCTTAATTTCAACATTGTTGGTAATTAAGAAGATTCACGATCTGCGAACCCTATTATCTTAGCGAAGTACTTTTACAAATTATTAAGATAGAAAGCAGCAATATTAAAATGGCTATGCAAAATTGCTTCGGCCCGGTGAAGTACTTATTCCATATTATCATCGCCTATTTTGGTATTATCTTATTAAGCTTTGATGTCAAAAAATATATTTATGATTGACTTAACATACTTATTAATTACTCCATTTAAGTGATAGTTGAAAGTTATAGGTATAAAACAATAAATGTCTATTTCGGTAATCGTTCGTTCTTAAAAATTTAATTACTATGAATTTGATCTAATTAATTCTTAGCACGACGTTAGTAATATATGGGATGCCTATATCTTTCATTAAGAGTATTGATGTGCATGTCGTGTCGCGTCGTCGGCCGCAATCTGCGGCGACATGCGTCAGCGACACTGCGACGCGATTCGACGCGACGCCTGCGACCCTTTCCTTTGTGTCACATGTCATTCAGAGGGTTATTCCTTAAATTTCAAGGATTGGACACTTCCTTTCGATTGCAAATGTTTTGTATCCATTTACTAATTTTTATCATTGTTGTTCACTTAAAGTTATTTCAGTACATATTCATAAAAAAATTGAATGTGAGTAATTCAAATAAGATATTGATAAAATTATGATGTTTGTGTATTTTGAAACTATTAAGTAGTAGTAGTAGAAAAATCCATATTTGGTAATTGGATCTAGCAAATAACTCTAAGAAGAACCATGCAAAGCAACGCACGTTCTTTCAACATTTCTATCAAATATGCATGAAATGAGAGGGCACAAAAGGAAAGGTTCATTTTACTTTAAAAAAAGGTGAGATCTTAAAAATGTACAAGAAAAATATATAATCTATGCCAAATAGAATATTGTTAGTTTTGTCCTAAAATTACAAAATGAGTATTTTTCATTGATTACCAGATGATCAATGAAAAATACTAATATTATAATTTTGACCTAAAGCACCATTGCCAATGCGTCGAACCGTTTCGCCGCTTTTTCAGAAACCTATTTAAGAACCTCTGGATAAAACCAGAATGCAGAAATTTTCATCATACAGCAAGCTAAGTAAGTAAGTGATTATTCACATACTTAAAATCCAAAATTTCAAGTCTATAGGTCATTTAGTTCCGAAGTTAAGGAAAAGCAAAGTTTCGCATTTATAACACTCACTTATGATTATCAAAATAGAACTAGTATTTCCTATATAAACTCAAGAGAGCTGAAATTTGGTACAGAGGACATAAAGGGAAAACTATAAAAACTAGGATCATCGGAGATCCAGATCTCCGATGATCCTGATTAGAAAACACAAGAGCCCAACCAAACTATTAAAGATATCGACATATCGTCTTTACAAAAAATATTCAACTTGGTGGGCCGTTTCATTTGATGTCAAAAATCGAAGGTCTGGTGTCTGAAATAGTATCTGATGAAGAACCGTCAGCTGCTCTCAGCTGTATTAGAGATATGTTAAGGGGGCATTACCATATGCTATTGGTATTACCATGTACTATTGGTACATACATAAATCAACTGTCATTGCAAAAATCTAGCGTAATGGGACATATTTTAATACTCATAATTTAATCTAGCCTATAGCGTCAATAAGCCCACGTTTCTACAAAAAGAAGTGAAATCCCAGCAAACACATTCTGTAAAAAACTAGCTAATGTCTCGATGGAGCTGCTCGTTTATCTCTAAAAAGTAATGAAATCTAGAAAAAATCGTGCCAAGTCTAAGATTCCTTACTGCAATTTCTTTATTATTATAGTTAATGTTGTATGACTTGGACGTTGACTTGTACCCACTAACTTATGTATAAAGAATGTTCAACGGCCAGTCAAAAAAGACGATCATAGAAACCTATTTTTATTAATGGGCATGAAATAACTTCAAAGGCTACCAAATATTGAGAAATAGCGATATACAGAATAAGGCCCTCCTCCAAGGTTTGCTACTAATTACGTGCATGTCACGGACACTCCCGTGATTGATTGCACCGCTAATATCAGAGACAATCTCCCAACAATGGATGACATATGTGGCATCGCACTCACGATATTTTCCTTTCATTCTTTCGTTGTTAACAATGTACTTCGGGCGAAATATACTAAGATTGCCTTTCTAATCTTTATTTGTAAAACAATAATTTAATTGTGCTGTCAATATGTTTTAGGCTTTTAATTTCAAGTTTGCTCTTCTAACAATTTCATCCTTTACCCGGTATCTATCTTATTATGCAAAATATTTGTATGTGTATAATATAACGTAGTTATTTGCTATGACGCTGGATTAAATTATCATTAAAAACTTGTATTATTATATTGATTTGTATTATTATAATAGCCTTTTACTACGCAATTTAACTATCGGTTATAGCTTTTAAAAATATTTTTAAATCCTAATCTTTATAGTTAATCTTAACAAGAGCGGTACAAAACATTGATATTTTTCTTAGAAAAGGTTGTATTTGTAGAGAGCTTAGTCGAGTACCTTCGTTGCCGCATTCTATAGGAAATTGCTTCCGAGAGATAACTCGCTACATAGTCAAGGTAAGCGGGATTTCGTTAATTGCTCATCCCGCCGCCGGAGTGAGGGGGAGGTAAGAGTTAATCACTAGGTACAGCTTTTGTGAGAGCAAGTTGAACCACTCTCGAGTCTTGCGGACAAGGGTAAGAGTGCGGTCGCCAGATGGCAATATCTGTTACGTGATGCATCACTCCCACTGCCAGCCCGTCTGCCTTTATAATGTATTCTGCAAGGTACCGAAAGACAAATGACAGATGCGATACTGACAAATAGCACCTGTCGGCTTACGAACATGAACCTAATAAAATATCGACGCGCCTACAAAATTCCTATTCAATTCGTAATGTGTTTGATTATGCGTACATGTAGATGGGATGTCCTGAATTGACAAGGGATTATTTGTAAGTTGATTTGTTGGAGGAGATGAAGTTTTAAAACTTAAAACATACTTTATGTACTGTTGATATAAACTTAAATGTTTTTGTAACTTACAAATATAGTAATCTTTTAAAATACAGTAATTCGTATACTTTTATGCCACCTTATTTTTATTTGCGAGTCTCCAAGCAGTCCTGATCGGGAGACTTTTATTTGAGAAGTTCTTTGTATGTGAGCCGACACTCAAGTTTCTAAATTGCTGCAAATTCCAAGCGCCATACAGTTCCCTGAATAGAACCGTTCGCGTGAGTTTTCAAGTGTTTAAAGATAGAAATACCTTAACTTGTTCATCTTCAAGCTTTGCTACCGCCTTGAAAATCATAAATCTATTTAGAACTTCTAAAGTCTTCAAGAAGAACTAAGACTTATAAATTATGTAGGGGTTACTGTCTAATCCAGAATAAATTCTAAACTGAAATCTAGTAGGTTTAATTAATGACTATTTATAGATGCATGATTGACTATCCCAAGAATCAACAGATTTCCATAATATTGCCATGTAATTAAAACAGGATAATGGATTTACATCACCTAAGCATATAGGTACTATGATACGTATAGTCCAGGGGTCGGGACTATTAAATTTTAGCCGGACGGGGGCAACCGCAGCTAGCGGTTTGACGTATTATCGTCGCGTTGCCGCTCCACTTAGCGTCGTGTGCTGACGGACATGCGAACCTTAGTCAGCTTGTCTATATATATATACGCATCAAACATCAACGCATCACGCAAGTCAAGTCTATTTTGAGTATTAGTGTGCCCTAAGAGAGTAAGAAAACAATTATATCCATGAGGCAATTTTTAAGGAGTTGGTTTGTATGAAATATTGATGTGCAAAGCCACACCATTTTAGATAAATTTGGAAATCACACAACACCAACCAAGCAGCTTGCTTAAAAAGAAATAAAAAGGATATATAAAAGGTAGACGTAAAGCTGCGGCTACAGGCACGGAATCTGGAGGATCGCGCGTGCTGCTACAATATTCATGAGCGCGGGCGGACACGGCGTACCGGGGACTTGCACAATAAATATAATACAGAGAAGAAGGTTGGAAAGGATAACGTATCTCGATCTTGACTTGATTAATCCCGAATTGTATATAGGTTTTCTTAATTTTTCTTTAATATGTTCAAATTTTAAATCTTAGTACTAAAACTATTCTAAAATTTTAAAAAATATTAAATATTTCTATTAAATTGTTCTATCCCTTATTGTATCCCTCCTTATCCTTTACATCTTCATATTTCGTCCATATTTCGTTATAAGGTAATATTTTTTTATAAAAATATAAAAAAATATGACCTTAATTTCTAAATGTGTCTATCTTTTATTAGTATTTTTTGCCCGCCAGTTTCTTGTGCTAATTTATAATCAACTAAATATCAGGGTTAAATATGTTTTATTTCTATAATACATACCTAAATAAATAGAATTATCAACAAATTTTGAGTAGATTCACTGAATTTCTTATTGATTCATCATCTACTTATTGCTTACACTTACTTATCCGAGCGTTATCCCCGTTGCATCCTCGGTGGTGACGTTTCGGGTCCGGGTCCGCAACCTAAACTAGGAGATTTGGTGAGGTTAATACTGGTTTTTTTTACACAGATCGAATACCATCTGACATCTGCAACCCAAAGGATAAACCAGAACCAATATAAGCATATCGTTTTGATTGAACAGTGAGATTCGAACTTATGACGTTTGGATCACAAGGCTTGTCACTGGACCACGGAGATTTAGTGATTAATCCATCACCATTCATCGACAATGTTAAGTTAGTTTAGTATGGAATATCTTATTCTGTTTTCTTAATATGTTGTGTTGGAGATGAGAGCGAACGCTCGCTCACATTCGGACCCGTTCCATCAATATAACGAGTGACTGACCTGAATTGTTTGGTAAAATAGTGACTACCTCGCCATACTTATAAGGAGTATATGTTAATACTTAGGAGGGATAGATGGTTTTCTTGTAGTATGTTGAAATATGGTAAAAACACTTTTTAGATTATTGGTTATTCCCCTAGCTTACTTAAAACTTTTAGCAATAATAACTTTCCCATCGAGACAGGGAATGTGAATATTACAGGAATAGGAAAGGATCAAAACAATCTTTAGTTCATCCATATTCCAAGAAATCGGGTATTTCGTAATAGTACATTATGATATAAGTGCGGTAAGTTGAAAATTACAGCCGAGGCGATATTGCTAGCCCGAGCCGTAGGCGAGGGCTATAAAGAAGCAGAGGCTGTAATTTTCAAAGCGCACGTATGTCATACGACGT
>JADGIL010009328.1:0-16685 GCA_020352625.1 Cactoblastis cactorum | reverse complement strand
CCCCTACCTACAAGATGGCAAAAGATTATCGAACAAAATGGTACATACATACTTTAGTTAAATGTTAATAAACTATATTAAAAAATGTTTTGAATTTTCTTAAAAAATGCGAAGGAACTTTTTCCCCGACCTATTATAATGGACATTATATGTAAAATGTAAAGAGGTGAGTACGTATTGTCGAATATAATGCTCTTCACGCATGAAAAAATTATGTCATTTCTTATAGATCTTCCAACGTTCCCGAATAGATTCTTACTTACACTAAATTACTGCGTTATTTGCAGTCACGCCTTTATTTTTTTAGTTTACAAAGAGGGTGTGTCAAGGTGTGTATGTATGTGTTATTAACGTTTATTTTTGCGTAGAAATGACAAGAATAGATACTACGACGTCTATCATAAGTACTTATGACTGAAACAAGCGTCAACAGTCACAGGCCTCCCAGCTGCCAACGCTTTTGGCACCGATAAAGTACCAACACTTATATCAAATCCATTCGACCTACTTGAACTATTGCAATAATATTATCCAATGTCGCTTTGAAGAAATCAACTCTATTTCCACATAGTGTTAACACAGCAATGAAATACGTGTATAGCGATAATATGGAGGACGTTGGCAAATTGGCTACACACGTGAATAGGAGCTCACGTGTATAGGAATGACATTGAAATGCCAACCGTTTTTACCGTAGTGTATGATCAACGTGGACTTTAATAATTTCATTATTAGTTTATTGTTGATATTACTGTTTTACTAATTGCTCTATCTCTCGAGTGTTTCAGAAAAAAATGCTATCACTACCTATCAACAACATATCAGCCGCATGAAGTCCACTGCTGGACTCTTGTATGGATTTCCAATGCCCGGTTTCCGATGTGTGTTAGTTTTGGACTAATTTTTGCGGGGAAAAGTGACAGATACACAAACATATGTTTATGTATTTATGTCTTTAATATTCATGTTATTAATTACTCCCACAGACTGTCGCATTTATAATATTAATTAGAAGGATAGCATGTGCAAGTACAGAGGATATTTTAATTAGATCTCCTTTTCATATCACACAACAAATAATGTTTTTGTTTATGTTTTTTGTTTTGTGGTTTCGGTAGCAACATTCTGTTGTGCAGTATAATGGTCTATTCTTTAAACTGATCTAGTAACAGTTACCGTGTTTATAGAGAGGATCAAAGGAGCTAATAACATGTGCACAACGAATAAATATAGTTGTGGTTTACAAACATTTGAACCTTATACGCATAATGTCCGAATAAATAAAGTGATCGTGACGTAAGTACAAAGAGAGGGACATGACGTAACTATAAGAGTTCCGTCTTTGCCATTTGGTTAAAAAAAAGCAAGGCATTGAAAGTTTGGAATCGTTACATCAAACATCTGATGCAGATTCTGAAATTCAAACGAAAGAAAAAATTAATCATTATGAAATGGTTTTACCTGTAATTTTGATTTTATTAAACAGAATTTTTGACCGATGTCTGTTTATCTTCTTCACTTCTGTACTTAACATATTACTTATGTGTATATGGCATGTTCATTGACTTTTGCACTGTAGAATCTTTTATCACTTTTATTGCTCCAAAGCTGACATCCGAGTTTTGACCTGCCACGACATGCATGGGCAAAATATCACCACTTATCAGCCATAACCTTTATTTTTAAAGTAGTAGAGGCGAAATTACAATGACTTTGTTTGGGTTGGTTGGTTCAAGTGTTCAATGGAGTTGACGTGTGATCAAAAATGTGACTTGATTATTGTCATTAATTATCTTAGTGAAATTGACCAGGGTCAACTTTCATAATCTGTAATGCAAGGAGGTAAATAATACCTGTTCTATGTTACTTCGGATAGAGATGGTTTTCTTTTGATACACAAGGTATTTTTAATATTGAACTGGACAATTGCACATGTTATGTACATATAATGTAACTATTTTAAAGGTATTTTAAATCCATGACGCCCTTATCTGTCCTCGTTAGGTAACATTATTTAAATATGAAAACTTTCAACTAGAAACTTGATTCGTAGTCGTTGCTACCTAGAAATCTTTAAAGAATCTTCCGATATGGATATTGAATTTGAAACTGAACCTGAGAAAAATGACGGTAGAACTCCGATGCCAATACAAACACGGATAAAGAGTTCAGCGATTTTCTCCAATTTTTAAATGAGATTTATTCTTTTCTGTTGACTACGCCCCGTGGCTCTGTTTCCTTGGATATTCGGGAACATCCTTCGGGGCTTTCCATAAGAACTTTCTGAAATACTTTTTGAAAAATAATCCATTAAAAAGTCAAAATAGTCGAACTGGTTCATTAGCGCTCAAGTTATGACGAGACTATGCCTTAGTATAAGTCTATAGTGATCATTTTTACAACACCAGCTTTGAATATTACATCTCGAAAACTTCAGTAAATACAAGATGCAATAAGAATAACATCTATAATATGTAGTTAACGCCACGCATTTGGCCAAAGATACTAGTCATTTTGTTATTCATTTTAAAAATATACGTGAAGAGAAACGATACAGATGCATTCCTTCTTTACAATAAATAATGCAAGTTTTGTTTCGCGAAAACCAGTGATGCGAAAATCGCGTGCTGTTAATGCATGTATGTTATGTTAGTCACGTAGTTTAGCTGGGTATGTTTGACGTTCGGTTGGCTTTTTACAATTTTCACTCTCATTTTGTAATAATTCTGAACTTTCACGACAATTGTATATAAGATTCAAAGACATATGTGACACCTAATGGGAAGTGATCAGATCACCTATTAAAATCAAAAGTCGATTTTTCTGTTACTATGTGGTAATTCCCTGGACGAGTCTAACCATTAATATTACTAACAGTAATACTTGTAACGTGATTCTACATGAAACAAACGTGTTACTCGTAGGTCACATTTTTTTTGTGATCCAATGAGTATGAAGAAATACTGCGCTTTCTGCCATGACAACTGTTAAAACGCATCTGTCAAAAGAGAGTTTTTTTCTTTTTTATGCTAGAACCATTCATGTTAGGTACTCTTTTCACTAAATGATTATACTACCCTCTCTAGTAACTTGTCCATACCATCCAAATCTAGTAATTCTCTCTACTCTAATACAGCAAATTAGCGTAAAGTAGTAGTTGCTAATAATTAATCATTAATAATTATTATTGCTTTTTATGACTAATTATCTCCGTGTGCTAAAGTCCATGTTTCTGTTTAGTGTTTACATAGTGATAATGGGTAACCAGCGATAAATAGAATTAATATCCTGTTTTTGCATAAATAAGCAAATTAATAATTGCCGGTCTGGAAGCACAAAAGGGAATCTTAGTAAAACATAAATGTTTCTGACAAGCAAGATAAAAATAAGTCTCCACAGCAAAATTAGATGCGCTCCGTTGCTTTCAACCTAACTTTGATTATTTTAACTTTGAGAAAATTGTTTCTTAAAGTTTTACCATTATCTTAGTGTCAGCTGAGATAATAAACATTCTTTTAAACTATTCAATCTTCGAAGGATAGGAGGGAGTTCGCTATAGTATGGACTATATTATACTTTAAAAGTAGGAAAACCGATCGCTAAAGTTTATTTCAACCAATTTTACACATCGCATGGCTATTAGTCACTAGTTTTAGCGGGAAAAACAGAAGCTACGTAAAGGGCTGGTAATGCCCAATTCAATAATGTGATTGAAAGAACGAACGTAATAAAATATAAATTTTATGAGTTATTTACAATTTGTTGCAACAAAAGCTAAACTATATTCAATGAATTTTAATTTGATAAGTCTTATATTAATTCAAAAATATTGTACATAGAACGTTTTATTCTAGGCACAAGATGAGTAACAAGGTATATGTAATATAAAATCATACAAAATGCTCAATTGAATTTAAAAGCTTTTTATTATATGATGAACATAATAATATAAGAATCTAAAGATGATCGACGGTCCGTCTGAATAGATACAGGCTTAGAATAAGGGTAGATGAATGACGTCATACAACGCCACTGTGATGTCATCACCCTTTCCACGGTTTTTATTGAGCTGCACTCTTCTAGAAATATATTTGTTTTTGTTTGTTTCCTTTTTGTCTTTGGGTACATTTATATGCTTACGTCTTCGGATGATATAATACATGCTTGTAGGTGTTAGTTACAATTTATTATCATTAAAATTTATTTCATTCATTTCCTATATTACCTACTATTGTAGTAATTACTTGGTCAAAATCTCAATGTTCGCCGATAAACAATATCCTTGAAATGACTTTCGTTATTCGACAACTACGGTCTACCTATTTTTATGTCTGAGTTTGATAAACCATAAGTTCTAGAAAACGATTTCTTAATTTCTTAATAACTGCAAAATATTTGCACAGTATGATGAAAATAAAACATGAATTATACTTTAAAATAATGNNCATTATTTTAAAGTATAATTCATGTAATTTTCAAAAATTCACTAATTAATAATATAAATAGGTAGGCAGGTATTTAAATTAATATTATTCTTTCCAAGATAATACCTACTTATAAACACACTTCTGTAACATAAAACCCACCATTTACAACAACGTAATGACATAAACAGAATACGTATCTACTAATTATGAAATCAAACATTCTAATAATGAACTTATATTTGCCAAGATTGCAATAACTGATCCACGTGACTCCTTCCAATGATTCGCTTATTATTCCCATCACGTTCACACCTAGTCCAGGCAACGACAGTTCTATCAATTAATTTCTGTTTGTATTTATTTACCTTCGTGACATACATTTTTATAGAAAAAAGTATTTTTGGGCTAAACGCCAATGTCATAGAAAAATATTGTTCTAGAAAGAGCAAGAAAAAGTATAATAATCCATACAATTAGTTAAAATTCTCATTTTAATTTTAAATTAACCTATACTGTCATACTGCTGGGCATTATCAATCTCTGCCCTAAGCTACATACTTGACTGATCTTCTTCGGGTTTTCAGGTCATTATCTAAAATGTTGGCACACCTACACATACAGGAAGCTTCTCTTCGTTGATTTTTCCATACAGGTATTGGTATTCCCAGAGTACTCTAATCCCCGGTCCCCTGTCCCGCGGGACTCTCATTTATTTTTATCTGGAAATATTAACTTATTCCGGGCCTTGCAGATCGGGGTATTCAGGGAACGATCCAAGTAAAGCTAACCCCGTTAGTTCAATATAACGTTGACCTATTTACTGGTCAACTACCTGTGTCACACTATGATAAGGGGATGTGCAAGTCAGATGCTGGTCTACACTATTCGACAACCATATTTTTGTGGTTGAACCAACTGTCATAACTTTGTTTTTTGGGGTTAAACAATGTGATTTATTTAGATTTTTTATAGCTTTTTGTAAAACAGTCTGAAAGAATTAAGACAAAAAATAAATTTATCATTATGTTGATTACGTCTTCTTTTATTTGATAAGGACTTCAAAAGTTAAAATAGTGATTTTGTTGTTAAGCTGTTTAAGCTAGTTCAAGCGCTTTTGCTTATATACAAACCTTAAGATATTTCTTAGCTTTTAAGCAAGCTATTAAACAAGCTATTCAATGTTTAAGTATATTTCAGTTTAGTGCGTTTGTTTAGTGCAAGCTGTTCTTTCTCACAACTGAAATTAGAGTTTACCATTTACAGTTTCGGCATAGACTGAAACTACTTGGCTTTTATGCTGTGAAGAATAGTTTTTTCACAGCGACGCGACGGTCGCCCGTCTGACGCCAAGTTAACCTTCAAGAAACGCACTGCCAATATTTACAGCTATTGCAATGTTTTTGGGATTTATGTGCGAGTGTCTCTGCTGATTTCCTTTTATGTAACGCTTCTTCTAAACGTTTTTCTTTCAACTATCGAAAGCGAATTTATCATAAACATTTTACATATTTCCCATGCAGTAGAGTTGTGTAACTCTGTTATTATACTTGAAAAGCTTTAAATTGATGATCTTATATGATCATTATTTTTCATTTCAATTATAACGTGGTTTATCTACCTGTTTCTTGGATATAATAATGCAGATTAAACGTATCTAGACAAGAAAGTCCCTAAATTATTCCAGACCGGTAATATATGAGCGTCAAGAATTAAAACCGCTGCCAAAGAAAATAAATCGATGAATATTTGCATCTGCAAGTACAACCCAGGTATGCAAGTGGATCTATAATGCCTTACCGCAACTTTTAGTGGGTCAGTTCACTGTCCTAGTTGTCTGTGTATAGTTCTTTCGCTTTCTAAGACCAGGTCGATAGCCAGCTGTCATGAAAGCTAGAAAATACTCTATACAAGTATTTTATCTACTTCTAATTTGCTTAAGTACTAGTTCATTGGAAATTTTGATTAACTTTGAGATTTTCCTGGCTTTACAGTTCTTCATAGCCGTAGCTGAGATTTTCCAACTCTTAATAGTGTTTTTGATTATTCGTTTTCTTATAGATTAAACTTTATTTAATGTACCTACTATATTTCTTAATTTAATAAGATAAGTCTTGTATTAAAAATTTTTATATGAGTCGGTACCTGTCGGCACATAACGAATCTATCAGTATTTTTAATGTTTTTCACGCCTCCGTCCTTATCGTTTGCAGGTTCGATGAGAAGGAGAGCATCTCCGGGGTTCAGCAGCTGAAGTCGTCCGTGCAGAAGGGCATCCGAGCCCGTCTGCTAGAGCTGTACCCTCACTTGGAGAACTACATCGACCAAGTGCTGCCCAAGAAAGACACCTTTAGGATCGTCAAATGGTAAGTATGGATAACTACGAACGAATTTACGAATCAAAATTAGAATTTCCTTATATATAACTTTAACGTACACATCAGAATTGTCTTAAGTACCACTCTTCCTGTATGAAATTTAAAATGTCATTCAGTTATTAGCTGTTTTCATTATACACGTATTATGTTATCAACAGTTAGATACTCCTGATAGTTTTATTATTTTGCGTTTAATAATATTATTTTTATATAATTAACTTAACCATTTTATTTTTAAATCAGTTGAAGGTAATTAATATTAACGACTGGTAGGAGGAAGGAAAATGTATGAACTACATCAATACTATGATTTCCTTACACTAAACAATAGCAGACTATTGATAAGGCAATAAAAAATTGGTTGTGTCAATCGTTTATACAACAGTAGTACGAATGCATGTAGAGTAGAATATATATAATTAAATATGTTTATTATATATTTGTCGACCTCCGTGACGTAAAGGTTAACATAACGTAACGTAAAGGTTAACGTGCCTGACCGCTACTCAGGAGGTTCCGGGTTCGAACCACGGTCAGGTCATGATGTAAGTAAAATGACTTTTTTCTGATTTGCTTGGTATCGGATATGAAATATGGTATCGTTAAGTTAGCATTGCATAAGTCTTGAACTTACTTTGGGGCTATTTAAGTCTGTGTGATTTGTCTCTATATATTTATTGAATTATATAAAAAGTAACTATTAAAAGCGCAGCTTTATGAGCGCTTATATACTTTCCTAATACTTTTTTTCTTGTATCAGTTTTCTAAGAGTGATCTGAAACATCTAAACGCTACTACTTATTAGTACTATGTTTAACACCAAATCTACAACAGGGTATTTTGTGGGTAGTGTATTGGCCTAGGGATAATGTAATTTAATATTTCATGCCACCTGCTTCTCTTCATGCGCAAATTGTACAAGTTGATCAAGGGAGTTGGACATATAAATTGATAAATCTATCTTATAAGTCATAGCGACCTATAACTATGTCTCTCTTATCCATAACCTCGCATTAGCTCTCGCGATTATTGGCTCTGTCTATCCCGGAAGAGAGAAAGACGTGACACTATTGCATGCGAACCTACCTTTTCGTTTCCCTCCACCGAAGGTTAATTGGAAGTGATCGCATTTGAAATAAATCCTCATTTGTACCTTGTACTTACTTTTGTTTATTTGGAAATTTTAGTTTTTTTATATGGTGCAAAAAAGGGTGTTGTATTGTATGTAGATTAAGTAAATATCCATACTAATATTATAAATGGGAAAGTGTGTTTGTTTGTTTGTCCATCTTTCACGTCAAAACCGTGCAACGGATAAGTGTGATTTGTTATGTATAATTAGTTTATGGGATAGAAAGTGACAGGCTACATTTTGTCTCTTTCTGTTCTCCCTCCACCCTCGAATATGACGTGAACAAAGCCGCGGGCAAAAGCTAGAGTTTATATAAATGCATTTAATTACTTTTTTCACCTTCATACTTATTACGACCCACGGAATGTAAATTTATTCGTACGTAACGCGTTTAAATTATTCAGTTGTGTTTTTGGTAATATTTTCAAACCTGTCACGCTCGTTCTAGCAGCTGTAGTCAGCATAATTTGATACTTTTATATAAAGCTGATAAAATAAAAAAATATGCTTCCTTCTCAGTTTTATTTTTATTTATTCGTGTAACAGAAATACTTATTGTGCAATATAATTTGATGTATTAAAAGTTGATTCGAATTTCTGTTTTTCTTTTTTTAATTTATCATCATTTTTGTAACGGGAAGGTTTGTTTGTTAATCTGTTTTCGTCTTTACATAGTATGACTATACAAGAAATTATCTACTAATTTAAAATCTCGAAGAATAATAGAACACAGTGGCTTGTGAATTTAAATGATAACCTTAAAGTAGTAGGGTTTATGACTTAATTTCAATTTCATTTTTCAAATAAAGGAGTGTTACGTACGGTGTATTTAGGGGCCATCTTCTTACTAGTACCTAATAAAGCAATAGCTTATAACAATTATATAGAAAATAATCGGAAGTTTTATTAGTCTCGTATGTAGTAGTAGTTCCTAAGAATAATATTCTACGCATAAGTGAATATGGAAAAGTATTTCGTTCTAGAACACGGTAAAACTATTTTGTTCGCTCGACAAATGTTTCTCTACTTATTTGCTATCATATTCTGCCGTGGTAATAAAAAAGGGTATATCTAACATTTTCAAAAACAAAATTTAAGCACATAGACATTTTTCCGGATTCAATCTAAAATTTAAAACAAATCTTAATTGTGCCCTTTTTTTGTTACGAAGGCAGTATGGTTATCTATAAGTATTTGTATATCTGAAGTTTGGTTTTCACTTTCAGCCACGACCACATCGAGATCATGGTGAATGGCGCCGGGGAGCTGCTGTTCTTCAGGCATCGCGAGGGACCCTGGATGCCTACACTCAAGCTGCTGCATAAATGTAAATAAATGAATAAATTACCTGGGTTACTCCAGGGTCTACCCGTTGTACACTTATAAATCGCTATTCATATTATCTATATCTACATGGGAAAAAGGCGTGCGTATGTATATACATAATAATCTATGTTGTACATAGAAGATATTACAGAGAACAAATATGACGAGGTTTTCTTTTTATTGGGCTTTGAAGCCTAATTTTTTTTTTAATTTTTGTCTCGGTATGCTTGCACTGCGCAAAATACATTTTGACGCAATCTGATGCGTGTTCCATTATGTATTTAATATTTCTGTTTTTTAGCTAGAAGAGAAAGGGGAGGTTTTTGCCCAGCAATGGGACACTTTAAATGGCTATGAAAAGTTATATTAAAATTGCCTAATGTTCACTTCCAAACTGAGACCTATTCACGTCTCAATCTAGTTTTATTCACTGCATATAGAATAACAAAGGGTTTAACCTGAAAAAGTATTAAAATTTAAAAACCTTCTTTGTGAATTATCTTATCTATAAAAAAACAAAAAAGACCATTGCGTAGTTTTAAAGATCTAAGCATACATAGGGACAGATAGCGGAAAGCGACTTTGTTTTTATACTATGTAGTGAAGTAAAATAAAGGCACATTAAGGGAATAAACTCTAACACCCATAAAATGGGTAGACAATTAAAAAAAAAAGACGTCGGAGCTCTCATTAACCTAATAAGAGGTTGTATTATATAGCACTTGTATAGAGAGGCAGCATCGTCTATAACTAAATTACGTAGTTGCATTAGACCCATTTAGCTAGTTGGCTATAATTATTGCTTTTGTCTTGGTAAAAACCTTGTACTACTTATTTACTAGTTTTGTTGAAAAAATAGGCTATATTATTTTTTGAGTAATAATATTTATATATTATTATTTTTAAAGATAATCTCAAAAACTAAACCGAGGTTAGTCTCTTTCACAGTTAGAAAATAACTTTATTCGGAAGGTTACTTGAATAAATTTAAAAACACATCATACTTTCCATGCTGATCTGAAAGCGAAAGAAAAACATAGAGTTTGTCAGCTGTTACAGTTCCTGCGTAGATTGTTAAGGTCAACCTAGGGAAAGGATCTCAAACAGTATTCTTCTCATAGGCGATATGCTAGCAACCAGACACTGTATCTAAATCTCCATTTTACCAATAAGCCCACCATTCTGCCAAGCTTGGACTTTAAGTCTCATCATCTTTGCCTTTGTCTACCCCCTCAGGGATAAAAGACATAATACTGTATCTGTTTTGTAAAACATACCTTTTCAAAATGGCCTTGCCAGAAAACCAACCACGGCTAAATAAAATTTACACCAGTTCTAATACGCATATTTTTTCTCTCCCAATAAATAAAAAACTACTACCATCGCCTAATCGAATAAATTTCGGTCGTAATTTCCTCAGTAAATCAGATAAGTATCGATACAGATTGAGGGCGGATAGTGAAACGAGCGACGAACTCGATGAATAAAACGAATTGGGGCCGTATTGATTACAGGATTTAAATGGGCAACGCAAACGATCAGTTTTCGGGTAAAAAATTTTGAAAATCAAAGCCAACTGCGAATGACAACGTATTTTTTTAAATACACGTTTTATTATTAAATAATATATTCTACATAATAATGTACTAATAGGTGTATCCGTGACTTCGTTAGCTTGTATTCTTAATGAGCTAATTAAGTTAATTGAGTATGAATTTTCACACATTTTGTATAATAATTAAGTCCTCCTCTATTTCAGATAGACCTGATTTTTACTCAACCAAATTAATGATAAAACTTAGCAAATGTTTGTGTTCCTTTTGGTTCAGCAAATGTGAAAGTCTAAAATACAAAGCAGATAAAAAGTAAAAGCGTTGGCAGTCTTAATAGTACTTATTATTAATATATATGTAGGTTATCTTCACATACCTGGCTAATTAATTACACTGAGTAAAGTTAGGTCTATTATTATTTGTAGTTGTAGATTTTATAGACTCGCATTTGGCAGTCTCACTCCGTTATATAAACAAATAAATAAGGGTTTATAAATGTAAAATTTAATAAATTACTATGACCTTTTCCTAATATGTAAGTATTATTTTTTCTCTAATTCCAGACCCTTTCTTCCTACCAATGCAGCAAGTGGACAAAGGCGCCATCCGATTCGTACTCAGTGGCGCCAACATAATGTGTCCGGGGTTGACTTCCCCGGGCGCTCGCATGTCTCCCGTAGACAAAGGACAAGTTGTGGCAGTCATGGCTGAAGGCAAGGAGCACGCACTAGCTGTTGGGATGACGTCGCTGTCAACTGATGACATGTGAGACTGATTTTTATCTTACTTCTGATTTTCGCATGAATAATTATACTATATATACTTCCAGTCAAAGTCAAAATATTGTGTGAGCAACGTATACGGTCCAGCTGTCGGTCCAATAACAGGAGGCGTGCCGCATAAATACTGAAAAATCTTTCACCTTTCACGTCCACTTTACGATCTATTGTTGAAATTTTAAACAAGGACAGAGTATTATTTCTTTTATTTCCATTATATAATAAATAAATTTATTAGATCCTAATTTTAGTAATTAAACAGTCCTCTTGGTGCATATTTGTATGATTTAAAAAATATGTAAAGACTTGTGTAGTATGTTGAAATGCCACTCCTGAGCTTCATTTCACAAACGCGACAGTTGTACGTCTATGCGAACACTGCGCCATCGAGTTTGTTTTAGTTCCGTTTCGCGAAAGCACTCGAGCTTGCAATATTTTTACTGTGCGATTCCGCTAAGTTTTCCTGCTGTTTTTCTCTACTACTTATAAAAGCTTTTTAATTTGCTTTTTCTTTCTTTTTACAGAGCAAAAGTTAACAAAGGCGTGGGTATAGAGAATTGTCATTATCTCAACGATGGTTTGTGGCAGATGAAACCAGTGAAATGAGGACCGGTCGTTCAGCTGTATTATTTTGTAATTTATTAAGCTTTTTAAAATAAATATTATGTACTGCATTAAATAAAACATTTATTATTATTCAACTACCTACCTATGCACCAATTTCCATCCACGAATTTCTTCTACGTATAATATTGTGGAATATAAGGGAAAGTCGGTTTCAAAAGTTTTTACCATATTTATATTTTTTAATGATTTTATAACATAGTTATTAACTTGCCGTATGTTATGTATTGCAAAAGAAACATAGAATCCATATAATACGACTTGTTTACAAGTTGTTTATTGCATTCAGTAGTGTTGAGATTTAAGTAGAAGTTAATGCTGCAAACTTTATCGAGATCGATAATAAAAAGTAAGAAAAAGAACAACTTTCTAACCTGCAGGTGCACTGGAATAAACAAGTTCCAGGTGTATATCTGGCAACACTAGCTATCTGACCCATATCCTAGTTGTCACTGTCAACGTCAGTTAGTTAAATGTGAAAAATGGCGGCGTTACTTGTTAGTTCGGCTCGTCAGGGTAAATAAATTATTATTTTTTAAATTTAATGCACATATGATTTATTTATGAATGAAATATGGTTTGAAATTGTTAAGATGATTAGTTTTGAACTGTTTTCAATATGGCACAACTTTGAATATAAAATCTGTGACGTTGCATATCAGCTGTTTATGGCCTTAGCCTAATTATTTATCAATTAAATTGTTTCTTTTAATATTTCAACCTTTAAATTTATTTCATAATTATATGTGAACAATTCTTACACCCTTTAATTCTCGCAAAGTTATGCAATATTGTGTCCAATGAAAAAGTTCAAAGTTCAAACTTCAGTATTCATTTGTTTTAGGGGTGTTTATGAACTTTTAATTTTTTTTGCCAGTGGGGAGGCTAACAAAGGCTGCCAGGCGTCTTTATAGCGACTACCCAAAGATAACGACTCATTATACAGTATATCCTAGAGATAAAGACCCAAGATGGAAAGGTATGTGTTGTGATAACCTGTTGATTATCATAATAAAAACAGAAAACATACTGTAGAATTAAGATGATAATTTTTTGCAATATTTCATATTGATTGAGGCATTTTTTAACATCATTATTTTTGTTAAATAAAAAATAAATAAGTATTTTCTGGAATCCAGGTTCCCGAATATATTTCTTATCTTTGATCACTACAGAAGTGTAAATAATAAGAAACTCTGCACCATGTGTATTACCGAAAATAATTAGGTCTATTTTTATGTTAGTAATGAAAGTGCCAATTAAGGTGTCAATTATACTGCTGCTACAATTATACTGGTGCTGTTATACTAAATTAAAAAAGTATAAATTACCAAATTATATAATTTGTATTTGTAACTAGTAGTAGTAAAAAGGCTATTAATTGGCAACTTATATACTATCTGTAAGAAAATTTAAATAAAAAAGAATTACATGATATATATATAAAAAAGAATTACATGATATATATATACCAATGATTATAATAATTATTAGATTGATTAGTCATACAGTATAATTAACAGCATAAAGTTAATTTAGTTTTTTAATATTCAGATGTGAGTATGGAGCGTGTGGCAGAAGAGACAGATATCCTCATCATTGGAGGGGGTCCAGCTGGCATGTCTGCTGCTATCAGGGCTCGGCAGATTGCTGAAGAGAAGGGAGCTGTGAGTATTAATTAATACTTCTTTTTGAGGTGTTACAAACATTATCTTTGTTATATAAAGGATATTGTTAAAAAGGATTTTTTAAAGCTTTTTTAAATGATTTATTCCCACTTGTTCAAAATTAATATATTTTAATATTTATTATATAAAAATTATAGCTCTTAGTACCTATATTTTTACTTCAGTAGTTTTATGCTAAATTTGTATTAAAACAGATTTATCCATTTTTTTAAAATTACTCCCCAAAACAGAACAGTCTTTGAAATTGTTACATAGCATATAATAAATCAAATTAATTTTTTAATTATTTTTAGGAAGTGAGAGTAACTCTTCTTGAGAAAGCAGCAGAAATAGGAGGTCACATTCTCTCTGGGGCATGTGTTGATCCCATCGCCCTCAACCAGCTGATCCCAGACTGGAAGGAGAAGGGAGCTCCTATGAACACGCCCGTCACTTCTGATAAGTTTGGTTACCTAACCAAGTCCGGAAGGATACCCATTCCTGTGTTTCGAGGTTAGTTTTTAATGATTTATATTTTATTCATTGAATTTTATAACTTTATATAGTGAAATTAAAGTCATAGCTTAGAAATTTATGATATGTGAAAAATCTTAGATTTTCACACTTATTAAATAACTATCAGTTTTAGATGAAAGGTCTTTCTAATGGTGTATTTGTTATAGTTGTTTATTATATTATTCCTTACAAACATATATATCTTTCCTCTTTAAATTATTAGTATAAACCTTTATACACAGATAAAGGTAGAATTGAATGAAGAACAGCGAAATCATTGATCACGCGCCATCCTAATACCATTTGAAAAATTTATGTGTATTGAGATTTAATGATATAATTTTCTCTTCTTACTATCAGTAATAAGCTTTATCAAATGTGTATAAAATTATACATATATGTGATTACATGTAATATTATGTACAATTTTTTCTGGTATATTTCCAGGTTTGCCCAACTACAACCACGGGAATTACGTAGTGAGGTTGGGTCACTTAGTGAGGTGGCTCGGTGAGCAGGCAGAGGCTGCAGGCGCCGAGGTTTGTAATGTTATAAAATAAACTTTGTCTCATTGGTGCAGCAGTAAAATCCTTGCCTCTCAACCAAGAGGTCACGAGTTCAAATCCCGGTCAGGTTTATTTTCATGAGTATTTGTTATAAAAATCATACAGAATCAGATACAATGTTACGTGTTTATTCTCTATGGGGTAGAAAGAGCCAAGAGTCGCCAGACTCGAAGGCCACGCTTAGCAAAATGGTGGGCTTATTGGTGGAATGGAGGTTCAGAAATAGTGACAGGTTACTAGCCCATCGCTTATGATAATTCCTGTTTCTAGCCTTTTCCCTTGATTGACTTTTACAATCTGCGCGGAAAGAGTAACATTCGATATTTTTCTTTGGCTCCCAGACCAGAATGAAAGTAATTATTACATAGTGTAAAACAATAAGGAAGGTTTTAAAACCCGTGCGGAGCCGGGGCGGGTCGCTAGTTTATTTATAATTCCCAAAATTCTCATGATGGCTTGTTCTCTTGTCAGGTGTGGCCGGGCTGTGCAGCCGCTGAACTGCTGTACAGAGACGACGGGTCGCTGAAGGGCGTGGCGACCGGCGACGTGGGCATCGCTAAGGACGGCAGCCCCAAAGACATGTTTGAAAGGGGCATGGAGTTCCACTCAAAGATCACGATATTCACTGAAGGTAATGATAAAATCTATTTCATATACTATAACTGTATTGTTGGTTGGAGGCACAATAAAAGTGTTATTTGTGTGGGTAGAAGTGTAATATTACTAGTTTTTGCTCGTGGCTTCGCTCACGTCAAATTGAGGGGGATAGAAAGAGACAAAAAGTAGCTATGTCACTCTTTACAGCCCCTTTTTAGCCCTTCAACAATTCCCACATAAAAAAATCACACTAATCTGTTGCTCCGTTTTGACGTGAAGGACGGACAAATAAACACACTTTCTCATTTATAATATTAGTATGGATAGATTGTGATTTTAACAATATGTTATGTGTAGGATGTCACGGGCACTTGACAAAGATGCTGTCCAGCAAATATAATCTACGGGAGAAGAGTGAGCCGCAGAGCTACGGCATTGGACTCAAGGAGCTCTGGGAGGTCAAGCCGGAGGTACATATCATTACTAGCTTTGGTCTTATTTTTTTTCTCTGACTATTTTTTTTTTTTGTTATAATTTTAAACATTTGTCTGTAGCCCTTCAGGCTTGATAAGGACCAATACTGCTGAGTTTCTTTCGGCGCGTTTTTCTCAGTAGTGGTCGTTCCGAAACGCTGGTAGCTTGTAGCTTTGCAATCAATAAATAAATAGTAAGAAGACGATTCAAAGTGTCAACATTTGGCCTGGATGAATAAAAAACTGTTTTGATTTTGAGCTTTAGCCCGCGGTTTTGCTCGCGTCTAATTCAGGGGGTATAGAAAAACGGAAAGGGTGAAAAACTTTTATATGAAATTTAATCTACGCAGGCAAAGCTGCGGGCAAAAGCATTATGTGTAACACCTTTTCACATAATGTTTATATATTAAGCCAATTTATTAAGTAGATTTTTGTTTACATTGATAATATGGTTCCACTATATACTACTAGATAACTAGTGCGGCGGGTAGAAATAATTGTTTTGTCCATTTATCCAACTGACTGTATACAAGTGTATCTTTTATTGTGGGTTAGTACTATAAGGTCAGTTTGTAACGTTTTATCTGAATAAACGAGTATTAATTTATTATTTATATAAGATGTGATTTTGAGTCTGTCATGTAATAATA
>JADGIL010009327.1:0-45443 GCA_020352625.1 Cactoblastis cactorum | reverse complement strand
CTCCCTCTACCATAAAAAAAAAGACGATAAAACCCGTTAAATTTGTTTCATTTCAATATTAGAATATCATTACTGTCCTGGTAACAGAGAAATAAATTAATTTGTCAAAATACGGGTTATTAATGTAAAGTTAGTTCTTAAAGATGACTCAGCTTCATAAGATGATTATAAAAGATATGTTGGAATAGATCGTTTTTAAAACTACGTATATGTAATTTAATATAAATGTTACGTTTAGTATGACTGTGCAATCTTATAATTTGCTTGCAGTGCAATCAAACCCCATCATATTACTTAGATATTTGCAATTACGATGCTTAGCTAAACGCAAGAAATTACCAGCTAACGATATTCATTAAGCATAATGCATGCCTATTTCCGCACTGCGTTATCTTGCATAAACTTGTATAAAGACTATAATTATCCTTAGAGAATAATTCAAAAGTGGTGTAAGTTTTTAAAAACCAGAAATTAGACCCTAAAAATGTGGTTCTAATATACTTATTGCAATATACCGCTGTAACATTTAAATAAATTAACACTTGTATATTTGGCGGGCACTTATAGCGGTAGGTTACAAGGCCAACAAGTAACCAACTTGCATGAAGTCGCTTCCAATAATCCAATACACAGATACAAAACCACTCACTTAATTTCAATATATAATTAAAAATAATGACCTCTGACACAAACACTTATGAAAGCACTTGATGAGATCCGTGTGAAAATGTTTGTGAAATCACTAATCGCACTTTGATTTGTTTAGGTGAATCGATAATTATCGAGTTAAAAATGATCGATATTAATACCGATACGCGACGTCTACTCTGCGCCGTCGAGAGAGGGCATATAGGCAGAGCAAGCGTAGTGACAGGCGACTGCGCAAGAGTGTATGCGCGACGAAGATAAGCGATAAAGGCTTTGGCGCCAAGCCTTAGCAGGCGTAGGTGCGAGCAGGACGGAATAGAGGCTTTTGAGGGGGTCCGGTTACGTCTCCCGTACTTGTTATGGCAAACAGATAGAACCTTTGTCAGTCAAAGCTAAATATGAATTGTCTCTATCGTTAGGATCGAAGTAACATTATCTATGGACAAATAGAACAGAGCTTTCTAATTTAGTATGTGATTGTTATATTCTTCATAAAACGTCGTATTACTAAGTATAAAATGGTTTCCTCCAAAAATTCTAATACCTATAAATTTTGTGCCAATTTTATCTACTCTAATCAACTATATCTAGTTGCAGTTATTGAGCTCAGTAATTAAAGTTTAAGCGCACTTTTACACTATCTTAGCATCTAAAGTCAGACGTGAGCGTTGAACTGTAATTAAAGTGCATGAATAAGAACAATATCTACCTAGATTGCAATTTGTAACCACAACGAGTTCATACAATTTCGAGACACCTAGCCTGGCAATATCTGTCTAGACGTTAGAGCGAATAGACTACTTTCAAACAAAGGATACTATTTTATTTGGATCCAATTTAGAAATAATGGCAAAAACTTGACATTTGTAAACCGATATTCTTATTTATTTGTACAGTAACTTCTATATACAAGGTCCGAAAAAGTAAATGTAATAACATTTACTAAACTTCCACTTCATGTTAAAATGCGTAATTGACAAAGCATTGGTTTCTTTTCTAAGTTCTTGCTGTAGTCTATGAAAAAATAATTGTTACCTAAAAGACGAACTCAAGTGGAATATTTTATTAATAATTTTATGTCTGAGATTATTAAAGTTGTTGATAAAAATAACAAACAAAACAACATAAACAGGTTAGGAACTCGTTACATCAATAAAAATCTGCTTCGAGTACTTTAGATTGCATGAGTGTGCGTAATGCAGAAAGGAGATTTATAAGTACTTACAACTGCATCACAAATTAGTCATTGCATACACACTTCTATCACCGCTGAATAAAGTTCTTAAAGTGCAACTAAACATGCGATTGACTGTATGACGATCTCCTTATTAAGGTTTTTGTATCAAGTTGTTACATCCTACGAACCGTCGTTAGTTCACAAGCTTCGATAACATTCAACAGTTTCGTAACATGACGCCGCTGTTATCATATACGATGCATTTCTTCCGTGTAACGGTCCACGATATTCTATTCACCTATCATTACTTTGATACTAATAAGAGACGACAACACTTGAGTGACTAGCTAGTATTTGCCTAACGCGTTAGTCATTTGTGTCCCACTTTCTATATTTACATTACGAACTAATTTCAATCAAATATTTGACAATGTTAAGGTTAATATTAGTTCTTTAAATTGATTTCATTTAGTTAAAGAAAGATCCTCAAAATTTAGAACAATTATGACTACGATATCGTATAGTATCGATAAACGACATAAAAATTTTATCTGAGTGGTAACAACTAGTCAGGTATTATAATGTATGTGCTTTTCGGCGTTATATACACCATTATGTGTACATAAAAAACACATAAATGGAGGTTGTAAACATAATAAGCTCGTTAAATCGATGTTTTGGCACAATGAACTTAAATGTCAAAAGTTTATAACTAAGCTTCACTTGCAGACATTTATAGATATTGCAAAAACATAATTGCTATACCACTTAAGAAGTACATTGAAGGGTAAGTTGTATATTTGTTTTTATGGTCTCTTATCAGCGATAATGGAGCCTTTAAAATTTTAAGTACCTAAATGCTTATGTTTAATTTATGTTGTTTAACTTACTTTTACCGTGTATTCGTTCAGCTGTATAATTAACAAAGATATTTTGTGATAATTGTTTTTCAATTTCCATAAAATGTCAGGCCTACAAAAGATAAAATAGGTTTTTTAATGTATCTCATATTTTCTAACAACTATATTTATTATCTATGTTTAACAAATAAATTTGATTTGATATGATCTAGAGACATGATCAAACAAATTCAGGCAAATTGCAAAAAAGTACTGACTTCAAATGTGAATTAAAACTAACCATTTCACAAAAATGATCGTCTATTTTGCATTGAGACCACATTGAGCGAACAGAAATATCTACGTGCATTAGTCAAAAAACTAGAACTGAAAGCTTTTTATGAGTAAACGTGACCTAAAATGGCCAGTATTCATTTAGGCACACGTATCGATCCTTTGTAAATCTTTTTCAAAGAACATTAAGGCAGTTGACAAAGGAGTCACCTGCATCGCTGGAGGTTCACACGGCAATAAAATATCAGTTAAGAACATTGTGGCCAGCTCTATTCCACATTACGGTACCGTTCTATGTTGCATCGAGTTTCCGCTATATGCTGATGCTAAGTGCCGCATAAGGCAGACTCATTATTGTGATCAATCAGTTCTTTCCTTCAGAAAGGTCTTTAAATTGCTGTCCACTTATTTTAAATTTGTATTTAGACTACGGGTTAATTCTAAAGAATTATAATATTGATTACCCTGAGTCAATTTGAAAATCCTCTCTGTGTTTATGTCGATAAAAAGGAAAAAAGTAGATCAGAATCTACAAGATTTCTTGATTTAAATGAGCTAAATATAATACTTGGCCGATGTCGATGGTTACTTAGCACATACTTGATAAATCTGACGTTGTGCACTGCATTCCAAATAACAATGATTTTCCGCAATCGAAGACTTTTCCAAGCATAAACGGTGCAGAAATTATGACGAATTGCACATAATGTCCCAATCGTGCAAATCGATTTAGTATGGCATCCTGCCGGCAAATAAGATGGCCACTCTCACTACGTTAATGTATGTCGACGTCCCACTTTGTATACACTTGTTCATTTCACTTGCAACCAGTTTTGGCGCCAAAACCTACGCTTCAATTATGTATCACAAATTAATCTAGCCGTTGACAAGTCACCTGATAAACATTTGAAGTGTTTCCGGTGTTATTTAAATAAGCTCGAAGTGAAGAAAATAAAAATTGACTTATATTTAATTATTATCCCCCTAGGCTGATATGGGGCTATTTTATAAAGTTTATTTTGGCGTAATCATCTTTTAGTGGCAGTTTTGGGTCAAGGTTTAAAGAAGAAATGTGCTAATAATAAAAAGAAGATTGACTCGTAAGTATACATTTAAAAATATTATTAGTTGCTGTAACCAATAATATAAAGTTTTCTTACAGAGCTAGCTTTTTCATTAAAAAAATAAAGGGGAGCCTTGATACATAAATCATTAAAGGATAATTAATTCTAGGTCTCAAGAATGCGAATCAAATCGCAATAATTACGGTAGGTAGCAGCAGGCTGCATAATATACCAGATCGCTGCATTCCTCAGTCCTCTCAGCTTAATCGAAGGTTGTACACGGCCTCTGGCGCAATCCTATAGTCTTATTGTTTCTCAGACTTTTGAATATTTTTCTATTGTTTTAGGAATGGAGCCATTATAATTTATAAAAAAAAATATTTGACTATAAATGCGTTATTTATGTGGATCTTCAAGGTAACGATATAATTGTTATTGCCAACAAATTGAGTATCACTTTAAATATCAAATCGTTTTATCTGAGAAGCGAACAAAATTGTTAAGATATTGTGTAATATTGTAAGGTATGTTACTTATATTTAAACTAAGAAAATGTTATATTATAGATAATAGGGTTCGATATGTGATTGGAAAGAAGAAAACCACGCGTTCTTTCATAATCCCATATGTAAAAACAATCAATTATATATTTTTTTTATATCCAACTCATGCAAATTAAAATAATTTCGTATGTAAAAACCGTACTTATTTACTGATTGCCTCCAGCAGCATTTCCGGACCAATACGACATGGGAACCTTCGAGAAAAAAAAAGCACATCAATCCCTTAAAGACCGGCAACGCTTTTGTGACCCCCCGGGTGTTGCAGGTGTCTATGGGCGGCGGTGATCACTTAACATCACGTGATCCGCCTGCTCGCTTGCCTCCCTATTTCATAAAAAAAAATAACACTGCTCAGTTACTAGTAAAATACGCGAAATTTATAAATTGGTGTCATTGTCATTGCTTTATCAAATACGTGTAGTATTTAGCGAATGTGTGTCAAATGGGTTTGGTAAGCCTTGGCCCGGGCCTGACTGCGCAGACGCAGTTGATTGACGGTGTATATGTTAAGGACGTATACTCAAATCAACTTGTGAATCTTGTATTTATTACTTTCTAAACAATTACCAATCAAGTAACATGTCCAGATTAAGGACCATCTACATGAAACTCGCTGTTCAATATTCGGTCCTAGCTATTGAAATATAAAATTTTGTCTAGCAGACAGCTCAAAGAACTTAAGAAATCTCGATATTAATCAGATAAATATATAGAATTTGATGCTGTAACTTCTCATATGTTCCAATATCCAAATCTATATGTATAAGGTATTTGAATATAAACTTTATTGTAATATTCTGTAAATTCGTATATCATAAAATTAAGGACGAAGCTACAATAATTGTCTATAATTACGCAAAACCACCAAAGATTGAAATAATCATGAATGTAATATATGTAAATCATTAGAGTATCGTATTGAACGGATGTATCTGAAATATATCTGTCATCGCACGGAGCCAATTAAAATACTAATAGGAATGAATAATGATATGTATGAAATATCTAAATATTGTTGCCTACGCCACCCACGCCTACTTGAACTTTGACAGTGGTCAGACTACTTGTAGAAAAAAAGTACATCGATCAGAGTAATCGGAGATTCTTGTAGCTAATGATAATAAAATGTTATCGAAATCCGGTAAATGTAATATTTTTTGTTAACAAGGCGAAGTTATATGGACGAAGACAATAAAAAGATAAGCATACTTTGTTAGCCACGGAAAGCCTTCTTGTATGAGACTTTATGTTATTACTGAAATTCGTAATCCATTCCGTCTGTGCTATTATTTTTTGCAGGACGTAAGTACGGTGTCTTCAAACCACCTCATTTATCCCTTAAACCCCTTTCTGTGTTTGTCTTATGACTGCCGACTTAACATGGTTATATGATACAACGCAAAAGAAACAATTTGTACTTAGTGTGTCAAAGTTTACTTTTATAGACCAAAAACCTTAAAATATATAGATATATTAAAATTATACGAAGATTAGTAAGGACTAATATTATGGACAGATTGTCACCAAGAACCTTAAAATTTATAGATATATTAAAATTATACGAAGATTAGTAAGGACTTATATTATGGACAGATTGTCACCCAACTAATTTTGACAGTGGGCGAAAGCCTTGTTCGATACGTCACGTAGGAGGGAAGGTGGGCTAAAATGGTCCTGTGTCCCACAGACTTATCCAAAGGTAGCTTAATTGGCGCTGCTTAATTTTGATCGCCTAATCTGACAAGGTCCATACTTATTTACTTTTGACATGATGCAGAAACATTTGTACTGCTGATGGCATAATATTATGTGATATCAGCTTAATTCTTTGTTCTCTGTTAATTAGTTTTAGCCTAGAAATACACAACACACGAGTGAAGATTCTATACTATAAGATAAACGGTCAAGTAGTCCAATTACTCTACATGAGGTATGTAGTAAAAGTAGAATAGAAGACTTGGGCTTCAAACGATTGTGTCCTCGGAAGAACTTAGGTAACGCTTAAATAAGAGAAAACCCTTGCATTGCATTGCATAAAACCTGCATGTTGTTTTTCATATTTGTGTGTGCTTACTTTTATTGAGACAAATTTGGGTAAGTACATGTATTTTTACCCGTATGTATAGGTGAATCCTGGTAAGCTTTTCAGGCCTAATATACGCTAGAATTTAAAATAAGCATTATAACAGCATTGGTAAAAGAAATAAATTAGATGTAAACTATTAAAGTGAAAATAAGCTGGTATTTACTGCGAAAAGTCCAAGGACAAAAATTAACTGTTTAAAAATTATACAATACCAAAATTGAATAACTTCAGAAAAAAAGGACCTATTGTGATCCAAGTTTATGGCTGTTGCAGAAATAATGACAATTTCCACAAAAGTTGGCTTCACTGTGGAGAGTCCAAGAGTAAGGAAAATAAAAAAAAGTTTGCAAATTTTACAATACCGAAATTCTATAATTACAAAAAAATATACCAAGTATTGTGTATCCAAGTATATGGTGGCTGTTGTAGATACTTAGCATGACAATTTCCAGAAATGTTGGCTCAAACAACAATTGCCATTCGTTGTAATATTAGTGAATACAATGCACAGGATGTGAACATTGTTCTTCGCAGGTAAACCGTCTTTTTTGCCCAAGTACCTAAATGAAGATCTTACTAAACGCTATATTAAAATAAAATATAAAATTATATTTCACTACAAACTTAGAAATATAATGCGTGTGATACATTTTACCAGTATAACTTATAAATGTTATTTTCTGGCGGCTCAAATAGAGCATGGAAGTTTGTTGAGTGTATTTTGATGAACATATATTTATAATAATAGTTTTTACGTTGGTATAGCCAACGGTATATAAACATACTCAAAATGATTGCAAATTCAATTTTATTATCAAACTATCTAAGACCCTGATGTATGTATATGCATTTTGCTACACAGGATATTTACTGGGAAATAATAAACTGACCAACTAAAAAAAACTGAAATATTTAGTCGCCATAATAGTATTTTGGTTGGCACATACAAATAAAAGCCATTTTAATATAGTAAGGACATGGTTTCAAATGAATGTGTCTAAATCCTAAGTAGGTATACTTAACTAATACTACAATTAATCATGAAAATGATATATTTTTCTATCATATGTTTGTGTGTCGTGTACCAATATCTTACAACAGGAGACTTGGGCGCTGAGGAGAGGAACCGGTCTTGCAGCTGCGCGTGCGCACCGTGATCTTCCACTATAGCATGCTATAGCTGTGTCTATACGACTACAGTTCATTAAAGTATCGAATTATATCAAACTAATTACAAAACAATATAAACATAGAAAGATAACACCAATATCTGAAATAACGGGTCCCGTCATGCCGTCGCTTTGTATTATTAAAATATTATTATTAAAGTATTATTAAAATATATTTGTCAACAAAAACTTGTAATGATTTAAAACACATGTCTATGTTCTAAATCGAAACATCCACGTTACGTAGATTTAAATAAACGTCAAATTAAGTGCATAAAGTTCTATCTACATATTAAGTATCTATTGAGGTAAACTTTTCTTAGAACAGTTCTGTTGCCTTCATAATTTGTAAATTATTATAGCGTGTCGAAAACCGTGTAACACGAAACGGCCAATCAATGATATCCATATTTATTGCCTTATTAGGAAGTCGTTCAGTTACGGATAGCTATTTATTGAAATCAGCTTTAGATTTTGATTCTCCGTTCGTTACGGACTGAATAATTCGACTTCATCTTAAGTACAAGTGTCGCCATCTAGATTGCACTTAGAGAACTTTTGGCATACTGTAAAGATGCCACCACAATTTTATGAAGATTACTGGTCATACTGGCAAGAAACAGGTACAGATTTCTGTAATAATTTAAGAACTAAGTTAACAACTTAGAATTAGAATGAGTATTGCAGAAATAATATACATACATTTGCAGGATATTTGCAACTAAGCCCAGTAATTATGGAGTTTAAAACCGCTTAGATAAATATAGCTGTTGATGTACATAATATCGGTTATATCTTGATGTGTTCATCAATATAATATAATCTAGAAATATAATACTAATAAATATAATGGTTTGATGACATAAAGTTAATTACAGAAATATTAAATATTGAAATGAAACAAATTTAACGGATTTTATCGCGGTTTAATTAGTATACACAAAGGAATTTTATACTGTTTTAAGTTCTCTATGTGTAACTATTTAAATATAATTTTAGAGGCAACAACTATCCGTATATAAAGGATTGTGCATCATAGTTCTTATTTTATCAATAACATATATAACAATTACATCAGCCTATTAACAAAACCTATTACAACGGAGTGTATTGAAACAAGGCGATGGCGTAATTTAGACCTAACCGTAAGCACGTAACTAACCGGGGATTAATAGCCGGGTGACACAGTTTCTTCAGACGTGCCTTAGTCTGATCGAAGCAATTCAGATAATTCGTTTAATCAAATTGAATTATTAATAAATACATATATGTATATAACATGTTGTGTTCATATATATCTTTCATTTTGTTAGACTCAATGTTTTCCAACGTTCCTTTAATCTATTCTCTCCTTTTTGTTCCGCAAATCTTTGCTCAGCTGAAAGTCAAAATTAATCAGGAGAATATGCACTTTGGGTGTGTACGCTATGCAAGGCATTTACTTTACAAAGTAAAAGTTGCTTTGTTCATTAACATTTTCATTGGAAATTAATATTTAACTCACCAAAATATTAAGCACAAAAAAGGTTTGACGTTACAATTATTCTATATTATGCAGAATTCAGTAAACCATCACACGGTTAAAAAAGTGGAGCCAAAGTAAAAGTTGTGATTAGTGGTTTCTAAGTGAACATGCACAGGCATTGTCTATACGGTAGTCTCGCAATTTTCTACTGTCTACGCATGTTTACGAGTTATTTTTAATGAGAAACTTGTAAAGAATATGTATAATGCATTCTCTATTGTTAATACGAAAAACATTCTTAAAGCTGTAAATATCTTAGCGCATAAATTTATTGTCATTTCCAAAAATATATTTTGCCTTGTCCATTTAACAACAACGTTAGATATAATTCGACATATCAAAATATTTATTATACAAATTTCATCTAGAGACGGCAGCAGTATTCTTCTATGTTATGGATGGGTGTATATTATCGTGAGAATTTTTTTGGCTGCTTCTTTTTACGCAAGTATGATAATTTCCAGTTTACATTTGAATGTTACTGTTGCGTTGGAGACTACTAACAGTTAGTTAAACTACTACAGAAATGGCGCTAAAAGTTCGTAAAAGAATTAGTAAAGGGTAATCATTGATCATCAAATATTTGCGATGCTTCGTATCAATGAGTTCTATCGTAGACGCTCCGTTAGGACCTTGGCTCAAAGTTTATTATACTTAAGTGAACCTCTCAATTTGTCGTCCGCTGTTCCGGAACTTGCGCATGCGCAGGTTGGTGACTTCTCATTGATTAATGAGATTACAGATGAGCTTCATTATAAAATGTGCAAATAATAATATGTATTAGATAGATGGATACTCATGAATGCTTGAGAATAATCCAGAAAACGAGAATTACTCGTATATCATAAATTTATAGACGCATGACGTGAAAGTTGTTAATAATTTTATCACTGAAATTTTAAATACAAATTTTCATATTTTTTATCATTTCATTACCCGACCCTACCCATCTAGTACCATCACACAAACACCATCGGTTTAAGTAGTGTTTAAAGGCAAGAAGGATAAGTTTGATGATTGCTAACACTGATCATAAAAGTCTTTCTGTATTTTTTTTAAATTTGCGATTGTGTTAGCCTCTCTAATTCGAGCAGAAAACGAAAGCCACGTCTTAATTGGCCGTTGGCACTTTGACGCGCCGGCGGAACTCCGCAAAACAAATCTGATTATAAAGCCGGAACGTTACTCCCGGCGCCCATAGCTCTGAATCTAACTGTTGAGGTCTTCCAGATCAATAGTACAGACACAGGTCAAGGTTTATACACAGTTTATCAGCTGCTGCAGTTGTGTTTCGTTTAACTATTGTCTATACGACATTCTAATAATTATACATATATCTAAATATCTATGGCATAATATGCCTAAGATTTTTAAGTGAGGAGAAAGACGGTCCTTTTTGAATAATGAAAATTTGTCACTGTTCAAATGTCTATCAGGGGTAGTTGTGCTATCCGAGCATACAAGTGGTGACAAATTTACTGGATAACATTAGTTTCTGCAATAGATGAACAAATTCAAGCTACTTAATCACATGCCTTTGTATGCTTTCTGTACTAATTACGTGCTTCTAAATGTCAATGACAAATTTAATATTGACTAGCTTTTGATTAACTATAGGTACTATGGGTTAACAGTTGATAGTTACATCATACAAAAATGGGAACAATTCTGCTTGTCAAATATTATGAATAAGAAATGACCAATCAAAAATCCAATAGCAAAATTTTGGATGCTTTAAGAAAGCAGTAGATCTTTTTAACAATAGCTATTTGATTAACAAACTTCAAATCAGCAACAATTGTATTAATGTTTATAAAACTTAAAGTTTTCACGTTTGAAGTCACGAACTCACGACATCAACGTAGTATACAGTAGTACTACAGCGTGCGACCAATAGCATTCGAGGACAAGAGTTCCACGAACTTACGCGCCTGTACGCCGGCTTCTGATTGGTCGGAAAGCGCGCCAACTCCAAACTGGTTCCAGATATGGCATCGTAAAGACACGTGCGCTGTGCCCCGCTTATGGGACCACAGATTATATCAAATAGAAAGTCGTTATGACGCCAAAGAGCTTTTTGATTTTGGAACCCAAATGCTTATTCAGTAATTGGATCCGTTTTATTTCTGGTCAGTCTGACCCTTTTGGTCTTATGTGCGGCCCGTTGCAAGATAATCGTTACATATATTAACAAGCTTATTAATGTTTCGTTCTTTTTTTTTATTTCAAGGCTTCATAAAACATACAATTTATTCTACCCGAACTTTGGTATCATCAACTTCAGGCAATTTAGAGTTAACAACAATTCCTGGGACAACAAAGGCTTGTGGCGTACGTGACTCCTGTCTATGGCTAGGTAGTTTCGCGGCTAGATAGCTAAATCACGACGCCAAGCAGACCTGTCCCATTCTCCAGAACCAGTCAGTCCGGTAGAAGTGGCCGTGAATCTTGCCTCCGATCGCGTAATAAAGTAGTTATTTTAAGACAACCATTTCTCTAGTAGTAATTACTTTTACAAAGAACCCTTGGCATCAATTTACGCGAACAGTAATTGAAAACAACTCTTGCTAAGCGAAACTACAGATACAGCCATGATTCTTTATTACTTCTTTTAAATGTAGCAGTTACTCAGTTCAGTTATAGCTCATATTTAAGAATATAAGTATTTTATTTATTAGCTTCTTCACGCTTTTAAAATTCTTAGAATGTATGTACTAGTAATTTATTTTGATTTTAATTATTAATGTTTTCCAAATTTTTATGCTTACTTTCTCTTATTTGTAATTAATTAATGTCATATAATTATAGCATTTACCAGAAATACTAGGCTTGTATATAACAACGTTATATAAATAAAAAAATCGTCATAAGGAGTCTTAAGATTATTTTTCTTTATAATAAGAATTGGCTTATCGTAAAATTAAAAGTTTAATAGATTTCCCGTTTTCTCTAAACTTAAACTTGCCTCATTAAAAATGTCAAAGGAACAATTGCAATTAGTTCTCTAATTTGGTGGCTAAGATCATAAATATGCTTATTCATCAGTGGACGTGTCGAAAGCCGGCGGCGGCGGGCCTGGATTTGAATATGAACAGCGGCCATTGTTCGAAAGGTCACGTCTCGGTCTGGCCTGGCGAGGTCACCCTTGTTCTTTCTCTTTGAAGCTTGGAGCACAAATAAATGAGACTGCAGAAACTTCATAAAAATGATTTGCGACTTCTGAGAGAGATGGTGAGACGAACAAAACGACTCGGGCTCCATTTTGTTCTCCAATTTCTTCAGGTTTGGCTCCATCTCTCTCAATAATGTTACTAATTATCAGACAGAAGTACAGAGTACCCATAAAAGAGTTTAAATGACACAACCTGATTACTTCATGTTTATGTTTAATTTTAAAAAGGGAAGGTTGATTCATGGTGTAATCTGCATATAAGAAACACGTTTAGAGTAATATATTTTTACTAAAACTCCATTAATAAGGAAGAATGAAAAAATATTTAAAACAAACTAGTATCCAGTTGATGACATATATTCATCTATAAATTATGATGCACGACAGTTAACTAGTTTAAAATGATAGAATTTAAAATTCTCTCCTTCTTTCTAATGTACTTGTATGAAATTATTTGAATTAACATACCTATATACAAAAAATATACAATATCAAAGAAGAGCAAACTTTCTTTGTATTATTTAATGTATATAGTGGACAGAATCTGATCATCGGACTGGTCAAAGTATCGTTGTCAAACTCTATTGTTTCCCGACAGAGTTACAAAGGATTTTAGCCAAGGGAGATTATTTGTTCTTTTTTTTATTTTTTTCAAGTCTGGTTTAAAATAAGCTGTAATAGCATTGCGATTTCGGAGAAACTATCGTTTCTAGTCGATAATAACACAACAAATGGTGTGTTTTTATATTAATATTTCATTACTGATACAAAAACTATGGTCTTTGACTGTGAAAGGGAAAACCGTTAAATCACATATAAAAAATATATATAAAAATATTAAATGGTAATGTTTTCAATAAAACTAATAAAGTACCAATTCAGGCGAATTATCCATTTTTATCAATATTGGTAAAACTCTAACCATATAAGGGGTAACTATACAAGCAGAATATGCGCATATATCACCTGGTACCAGAACCAACATAAAGATCAACTTAATAATGTTTACAACATAAATTACGAAGTTGTCAGATGCGTATCTGAAAATAGATGCAGTAATTGCTTGCACTTACCTTGAGTGCGCAAAAAATGCAGGCCGATGAAGGTCCAAGGCAGGCGTGGGCTGAAAGTTCGCGGAAGCTGCGTCGAAACACGTCCAGATGCCAGAGCACCTGCAAAGGGATAAAGCTCATTTAAGTTCTCGATTATGAAGTTTAATTAATATTAACTGAGGCAAAAGCACAGCTGACAATTGTTTTCTTAATGACTGTAATTTTTCTTTACAATTCCAGTGTCTTTTGTTTATGTGTTCGAAAGCTTTCGTCGGCTTTGTAAACTTATATTTTCTAAAGTATCATCTACTGATTTTTAGGTAAACCTGAATCAGTATTTGTATTGTTATAAGTCTTATAAAGCCCCTAAACTAAACGATTTTGGGTTTATGAAGTCTTCCGTCTGAAAATAAATATGTACTTATGTCTGGATTAATCACGCTTATCTTTAAACGAAAGATTTACAATTATCATTAAAAATTTATATCATTAAAATAATAATAGATTGCTAATGTAGAAAATAAATTATATATTTAATTTCTGGGTTATAATAATATAATAAAGACGGAAAAAATCAAAATTAATAAGTACATATTTTAATCGTTTACATATGTGAATATATAAAAAGTACTTAGTAAGTTCCTTATAAAAGTACTTAGTAAAAGCCGTAGATAATCGATAAGTTATTAGCTCTAAACAGCTCGATGTACAGCTGCAGTATTATAATTAAAACACATTTGTCGGGCATTGCTACGTTGTACTAAAATGTAATATTTTTAATCGATAATAGGCACATACGTAAATAACAGCTGCCGAACAACTGCATTATGAAATTAACTTTATCCACTCAGATACCTAATTAAGTCGATTTTAATTTTAATCAGCGATACTTGTGTCCATGCAACTATTTCTTTTCAATTTTTATCTGAAGTCTTATTAATATTGGGTATTTGTAAAATTAGGTAATAATTAGTCAGTATAAATGAGTAGGGCGAAGAATTAATAAAAGTTAAAACAGAAAAATAATTTATGATGTTTTTGCCAAATAATGTAAGTAGCTCAATTTTATGACGATAATTTTATTTTTTATTAAAACTTTGTTACAAATGTTCAAGTATAAATAATTGTATATTATTACTCATTTAAGACTGTACGTAATAAAAGTTAATGCTGACACAAACATGGGTAATCTAAATAAAAAAAATATCTAACAAATGTTGTGGATTAAGTAAGAAATTGTAATTTTTTTATGATTGCATCTAATTAAGACAGAAGGACTTGAAGCACGTGGCAACATAAAAATTCAATGATGTTGATCATGAAACTGATAAAAAGACCGTTCCATTCTCACGCTAAAATAACCCCATAAACCATAAATAAGTGAAATTAATCGTTAACCACATGTCAACGTAAGATGGCGCTGATGTCTTGGCGCATGCGACGTCAGGTGGCTACCGTATGTCGTCGCAAAAAAATAATATGATCGAAATGGAGGTTTATGTCTACTGAGCTTATGGTTAGCATCATCTGGAAGTGTCAAATATAGTAAACAAAACTAGGATAATTGTATAATAGTTTATACTAATAATTATAAAGTTATTTGTTTGGTTGAACGCATTAATCTCAGGAACTACTGATCCGATTTGAAAAATTCTTACATTGTTTGATTGTCTATTTTTCGAGGAAGGCAATAGGCTACTTTTTATTCCATAATATTCACGGAAAAAGGTACAGAGCGAATGAAACCGCGGGGCTGTAGTCTTTAATATGTATGTATATTTAATAAATTTTTAAGCAGCCATAAATAAAAATTTTACTAAACGTGGCTTTCGAGTCTCGTGACTCTTGGCTCTGTCTACCCCGTAAGGGATAAAGATGTGATAATGTATCTGTATAATAAAAAATATCATGGCTTATAGAAATAACATGTGATATTTTATTTCGAATGTACTATTACATGAGGCAGAGTTTTAAATTTTCGCCAGCAATCGTTAATATTAAAGTCTCAACATCTGATAGTTTGTAATATTCATAACGAAATAGGATACAAACTGAAAATCTCTTGCTATAAGTGAAAACTTTTCACCACCCACATCCAGTGATGTAACTACGAATCTAATACGATTCTGGCTCAATCACTCTATCCTTAAGACACCCATATTATATTTATTCTCGTGTCTGTTTGGACGTAGGTGAAAAACCTATCGGTTGCACCTAATGACCGCGACCGCCAACACACTTCCTGCCGCCTACTTACTCTTATTTTAATAAAAGACATAATCTTGACTCTGAATCGTGATGAAATCCAAAATCAGCTTAGACGCTACTTAATTAAGATGTTTCCCAACTGGTAATAACCAACGGTTTTTGTGATACAATCTTGCATTTTCAATCGTAGCATAAGTACTATTAGAGAAAAGAAAATGAAACTTTCAAATTTCAGTTTATTTAAAAAAATTAAAACTTTTTTTTTATATACCTGATTTTAAAAAAAACGTTTAATTTTTGACAGAAACACTATTTTTTAACCTGGTTTAAATTTTGACCAACTAATATTGGTCTAAATTCTCACCAGGTGGAAAGTTCTCACTAATATTCAAACTTTACACAAAAAGCTTTTTAAAGCTGTTAGCTGCTTATACTCTCCGTAAGGCCACCAAATGGAACCAGTATAAAATAACAGTTATTTTAGGGCGAATATCAACAGATACTAAGTAGACAAAAAGACACATCATTCAGTTCACCTGTTGGCGAGCCGCGTGGAGTTTTTCGCGACGTTTTCGGCGCACGCGCAGGTGGTACGACTGGTTATCGGCAGATGGCGGCCTACCTAACAATGATGCTCTTACAATCTTCTGTTTTTTTTAAATGTTGCAAAACGTTTATTATATATACATAGCAGTGGTTCGGGCGATTTAGATATTTATAATGTTTTTAATGTATAAATTTTACAGGACAAAACTGTGATTTTATAATCCTTGGTATTGGTTCTCTCTATATCTGTTTTCTAAGGGTATTAATGATTCAATGAAGCAACCTCACCTAGTCAATAAAATTGATTGACAACAAAAATATCTTACTTGTTCAACAAGTATTAGGTTAGTAAAAAAAAATGCTAAACATATTTATAATTTGCTGATCAAAATATTTTCTTCTAAGTATAATTTTTATAGAGTACAGAGCACGTGTGATTTTTATCTATATATACACTACATACATACATTTTTCCGGGATAACAAGTAGCCTATCTTTTAATCTAGGTCATATCCCTGTGCCAAATTTCACCCAGATCTGTTCGGTAGTTTTTGTGTGATGCGTGTACAAACATATAGACAGACAAAAATTCTAAAAACAATCTTTTTGGTTTCTATAGGTTCTATAAAAAGCCCCTATATATGTTTTTTTTAAATATCTCCCATGTACAGACATAGCTCAGTTACAATTTTATTATATGTAGAGATAAGGACTAAAATTTATAAAACCAAGGATAAAAGGATACGTGACAATGCTATGTACGAAAAGACCTGGTGTTACCGGTATTATTCACTTTAGTTTAAAATCCAAGTAAACCTCTAACAACAAACCATGAATAGGAAACTCAAAACGGAAAGACGACAGATGCTGTTCACAAGCAGAGCACGTCGCCGGTAGCATTGCAACCTAATACTATAAAATAAACGGGATCGCGTTAGTCAACTTTATCACTGAGGACAAAAGTTCAAAATTGTATAACACAGTAAAGATATTCTTCAAACAAATCCTAATTTGGGTACAAGTGAATACTGTTAGACTCCGTGTTTCTTTTGAATATTTTAGTGAGTAACTAAATGGGCCAAAGTTTAATGTAAGAAATGTGATTTAAAATTTTTAAAGAAAGTCAAGTTTGAAGAATCTTAATATTTGGATTTAATATAGGTAGACAAAGCACAAAAAAAACTGTTTCAAATGTGCCAAGTTAATTATCAATTGAAAGTAACAAGTAAAAAATATCCTAATTAAAATATCAATCAAGTAAAACTACAATTTGATCGTTATTACGTAATTACAATATAAATATTATTACTTAATGTTGTCGGCATTTGATTTTATTCTACACTATACCCATAAGAGTAGATACATAAGTACCTAATATAAAGAACCGTGTCAATATGTAATATCAAAACCATTTCACAAAAAGTGTGTATGTCTACAATACAAAGAACTTGCTATTTATACAATAAATTTTCACTTTTTTCATCGAAGGGACGTGAAGATTTCGTTGTATTCTATAAAAGCTTTGAGCGTTCAAATAAAGACAGGATAAACAAACAGTCTAAAGCCGAGTTCACACTATGCACAAAGTGGTACTACTATAGATATTTTTTCACAAGACACGTTAATTGACTGGCAAGGGCCGTGTATAAACACTAGTGTTGTCCTACTAACGATGGTTATGCTGTCGATAGTTTACCTAAAAAACTAGTAAGAATATTGGGTATATCTATAGTAAAATGTATCAATACTTTTAATTTTAAGAAAGTCATTGTTTATCAGAAAACTATATATCATATAATATATCCGATGCCTTATTGATTGCTTAGATAGATCAGGAATAATTTAAACGTCGCAGCTAACATAATCGAGGCTATTGACACGACGCAACATATCCATAAACTATTGATAATTAAGCTTTATACTACTATCGATATCGATAAAAAAAACACTGAAAATAAAGTCTATCTTTGGTTGGACACGTGACAGACAGATAAAGTTTGTTGGATTCTTGCTAATGGAAGTTGGGCCAAGTGAAAGATAAGAGCCAAATAGGACGATTTCGAGAACAACGTTTTTCTCAATATTTACGCAGTGGTAACAAATTGCTTTGGTATTTGCTGGTGAATATTTCGAAATATATTTAATAATTACTAGGAATTTGTTTGATAATTACGTATATCATTATTCTAGGTAGTAGTAGATTTATAAATAACTTTTAATTAATATTTGTTGCCCCTGTTGTAAAATTCCTCTGTGAAAAGCCCTTTCTCTTTATTAATTATACAAGATGAGAACAACTAAAATGAAAGAACATAATATCTATACATATGTATAACAAAATTGTTACTGAGCTATGTCTGTACTTGGGAGATATTTAAGAAAAAAAAATATAAGGGTTCTTTAAAGGTCCTATAGAAGCCAAAACGATTGTTTTTAGAATTTTTGTATGAAATTTGACACAACGATAGACTATGACCTAGATTAAAAAATAGGCTACTTTTTATCCCAGAAAAATGTACGATTCCCGAGGGACATAAATATGGTAAAATCTACGCGGACGAAGTCGCGGGCATTAGGTAATTTTAAATAAAATAGCTCTACATATATGTTTCATTGCGAATTATGTGCATGTAAAGGCGTATGTTAATGTAATCAAAAATCACATCAGCTACCACAAACCATAAAACGCGTGCGTGTGCCAAAATACAGTGAGCATGCGCAATAATCTGAGCTCATTTACTTCGTAGCCTCAGTGACGGCAGCGAGTAACGGGACCGCAAAGATACGGTTCAAAGGCACTTTTGAACTTAGACATACATGCACAAAACTAAATGTTTGTTCAACTTAACGTCAAATTCGTTCCATTGTTCAAATCACTTTAAATAAACACATCGTAGTAAAAAAAACAGCTTTAGTTACAAAATGATAGTACAATATGGGTCAATGACTTTTCACGTTGATTGGTGTGCCAACCGCCCAATAAGTTTTTATGTCCGTCAATATTCTCATAAGTGATGGGTTAGCAACCTCTCACTACTTAATAATCTTCACCAGAAAGCCCGCCATTATGCTAAGCGTGGCCTTAGAGTCTCACGAGCCTTGGATCTGTCAACCCCGTCAATGATTATTACATTACAGTGTATCTGTAATATTATAAAGAGAAAATTATTTGTATTTTTGTAAATAACGAATAAACCTTAAAACTACTGTTCCTTAAATTTTGCTCAGATATCAACTAGCCCGTTTGGAGTAACCTAAGCTACTTCTTATCCAATAATACTTATGGTAACGAGAATAGTGCGGCATGGTCGTTATTTACTAATAAAAGAACGATAAATCAATAACGATGTTTAGCAAAACGCTTTTTTCATTGTGCTCATCCAAGTGTGACATGAAAACAAACAAAAAAGTAACTACTGAGGATTATAAATCTAGACTACAATGTAGGCGCTAAATGTACGGTCAAAAACACATCAACGTACCGAAAATTGCAAGTTTACCATTATTACTACAGCATAATGACCCGAGCGGGGTAACTAGACATGCAGGCGACTGTACTCCACAAACATTGATATACATTAATCGTTTAACACACGTTTTTGTTCGAGTAGATCTAGTGGGGAAGGCAGTGGAGCATGAGACATATTGAATTTATAATGTTATAAGAAAAACCACTATTTGACGGCTCGTGGTCCGCGTGGGAAGACGAGAACTCGCACGATTTATTGTGTATTATAATGTGTTTCTATCTGTGGATTACATGCAGTTGCGTGAAGACGATATAGGCCTAAAATGGTTTTATAAACTCATACAGCTCGCAATCGAGACTCTTATTAACCCCCGACGCAAAAAGAGGGGTGTTATAAGTTTGATGTGTCTGTCTGTCTGTGTGTCTGTCTGTCTGTGGCATCCTAACTCCCGAACGCATGCAGTGATTTCAGTTTAGTTTTTTTTTGTATTTAAGGTGACTTATGTGCGAGTGATTTTAGACATATTTGATGAAAATCGGTTGAGCCGTTTAAAAGTTGTGGGGAGTGAAAGTGGGGAGAATAACCGAATGTCTGCAAATGTACTCGGATGGGGTCTCAAATGAAACCATATTTTTTACTTTTTAAAGGGAAATTACTTAAGTTCTTGTGTCGGGGGTTTTTTAAATTTTTAATTTGAGTTATTACAGCTCCACTTTATAAAAATATACTTTGTTGAAAGGAATTAAATTATATCATTAATATAATACCTATGTATGCGTTTCCTGCAAAGAAAATAAACCCCAATTTTAATTTTATTCTTAAGTCAGTTTGCTAGGGCAACGGAAAGAATTTTTGGTTACAGATTTTTGTATTTTTCAGAGATCAAAAGCTTAGCTAATAAATTACTTAGATAATTTGCTTTAATCACAAAATCGGAGGCAATAAAACGTCTCCAGATCCCAAACTAAGGCTTATCTGTAAGAGAACCTAGTCAGAAATGATAGCAGCGCTGAATTATGTTCCCTGATGATATATTGCAAGAAGCAAACTTCGTGGTCAAAAATCGACCTTACATTGTAAACTGAGGGTTGAATTTCAGTTAAGTTCTTGTGAAATATTGAATACGGGACCATAAAATTAGAATTGGGCTCTGAATTTCATGATTACGAGTGGATTAGAGGTTTATGGCCGATGGCAGGTGAAGAAGGTAAGCGATCATGTTGAAAGAAGCCCTTAGCGCTTCCTGGGTTCTAACAGGTTTATTGAAAGAGCGAAGCGAACATTCGAATAAGTCGAAACTCTATAGCAGGGGTCCCCAAACTTATTTTGTGTACTGCACAGTTTGAGAATAAATTATTATTTTAACGCCCCCATTTTTTTACCTACTAAAAAACCACTATTCAACTCACGCCCCCATTTTTTCTGGGTCTATTACCCTTTAGGCCTGCAGTGCCACAAGGTGGCAATATCGCCCACTTTGGGAAAGGATGCTCTAACAGACGGACACACGGGTGCGCCGTTTGACCAATTTTATGACATTTTGCGAACAACTTTTCGTATTCATGGGTCACGTGCGCTTAAGGGTTTTGTGAACTATCAAACAAAGACTTGACCAATACATATGTATGTGACTTGCTATTCTAAACGCATCGGTTAAATATGATTTATAAAATATATGTATATGTTTTTTGGATATGTAAAAATAATATAATAAAAATGTTTTTTTTAAAGTAATTCAAAACAATTCAAACTTACTCATAACTAACATTGAATGTATTTGTGTGTTATTATGGTTGATTTAAACTTAACATAAAACTGGAAAGTAAATTTTTAAATAACATAATTATATAGTATCATGTTCATAGATCAATATAGTATACACATCAATGCTGGTTCGGGAGCCAAAGAACGACGTAGAAAGTGTCAACTGTAAAAGTCGATCAAGGAAACCCTGTCATTATTTATGAACTTCCGTTTTACTAATAAGCTCACCAATTAACTAAGTATGGCTTTTTTGGCTCTATCTACTCCGACAGGGAAATAGACGTGATATATTATCTGTACGGTATTAAAATACTGGGCGATTGTACTAATTTTTGACTTTTATTACTTTTTACTTACTACTTTTGACTTATTTTTGACAATTAACAATAATTAAAATAAAAAATAATAAAATAATAAAATCTTTATTGACCAAAAAGAAATACAATGGTTAACAAAATACAATTAGGAAAAAGGTTTACAATGTAATCTGCGGTAACCTGTGGACCCTGCACTAAGTGATGCTTGTATCGCAGTATCCACGATTGTTTTGATCTACATGAAAACAATTTTATTTACAGCCGTAGATATCCGTTAGACTTTTACAAAATGTTAAAGCAAAAGAAAATAATTCGAAGAACACCGCGTTCAAAACCTCGCATCTCTATACAAACAAAAAAACTCACCTTATTTTTCTTTATACAGCTCCATTCTTTTGTTCATTTTAATCTTTTCGGTATTTCGTATTAACTTTAATAATAGCGTCATTCAGAACACGGGGTGGAGTGGGGAAGCGTGCGTTACCAATAAAATGAAACAGCGTCTCAAAAACAGACGCAGCCATCACTGCCTGGCCCGACATTGACAAATAAGCCATTCTGAAAAAGAGCCCGTTTTCTTTGAAACCCCTACTATCGATTAACTTGAACATTGAAATCGGCTTTGACATGTTATCGGCAAAAAGATGCTTGTGCTAGAAAACCTCGGTTTTATTTATATACTAGCTGTTGCCCGCGACTTCGTCCACGTAAATTTCGAATTGAATGTATAATAATGTAAAATAAATAAATATTCAATGAAAAAGCGCCATCTAGCGGATTCTTGAAGAATTAATGGTAATTATACCTTGAATTCATTCAAATGACGATAACTTTTTTTAATGAACCGATTTTGATGAAACAATCTTTAAATCCTTTTCCGAGTAAGCCATTCAGGTGTCGGTCTTCTGTGGGAGTGTGGTACTTCCCCGGACGAGCCGGCCCATTGACCGGTACTCGAACTCTCTTGGTTGAGAGGCATGGACGTTATTACTACGCCAACGACGCCGGCCACCTGCCAATATATCTTAATCTCCTTTCCACTAAGTCCACCACAGCATTTTATTATACTTGGCCTTCGAGACAATTAACAATTTTCAGCTCTATCTATCTCATAAAGCATAAAAAGACGCGAAAACTGTACCCATATCACATAGTCTTTCCAACATGGGAATTTCAAAATTAAATTAGGAAAAGTTTTTTGTCAATTAAGTCAAGTCGTATCACGGTGAAACGAGAAAAAATTAATATCAACTCGATGATATGACTTCCCTTAGTAAGAGAACTACGTACGGAAAACAGTCAAACAGAAGTCGTATTACGAATTTAATCTCGCAGAAATGTGGTATCGTTGAAATTGCTGCAACGAAACGGCTGTTTACGACAAACGTCTACAGACGAGTTACCTACGGGAAAATACGTGCAAAAACGATTTAAATATGTATTCCTGGGTTAAGAAATGTTGATATGATTATTTTACAATTAAAAATAACCTAAAAGTGGAGACTTGTATCTTAACTTTAAAACTATTTGTTTAGTGTATGAGGTTAGGACTTTACCCACGAGATTATTAATTTTATAAATAAAATAAAAGAAGATTTATTAAACACTATTAAAATTTTAATATCCTATACATTAGCAAAATAAATAAATGAAATAAAATCCGCTCGTTAACATTTCTAGTATAAGATATAGACACCTGACATTTTTTAAATTCTAAAATTCCAACTAGATTCAGCTCCGTCCGGTGAGTGGGAGAGCCGGAGGCTCAACTTCGCCCTTCCATTTGGGGAGGGCGGGGACTTTTTAAAGACTGGCAATGCTTCTGTGACCCCGCGAGTGTTACAGGTGATCTTTTTACATCACGCGACCCGCCTGTTCTCCCTCTTACATAAAAAAGTTATTCTCGATTAAAAACTGTTTTTATGTCTGAAATTGTTTTACTTGAACTTTTAATTTCCAAAATAAACGACACATGAATTCTTGTACATCATTTAATATCAAAACAAAATGGCTGTAGGCAAGTTTGGAAACAAATCGCTTTTACATTGTAAAAGTAACGTTCCAATAAGATTCGATCAGTAACGACAGTTTGAAATTTTTGTAAGCGCTTTTTTGATTTGTATCAGAGCGTGCGCGATATGGATCGTATCTATATTTGAGTGAAAACAAAAGGGATGCGTAGCGTAGTAGCTACATTGTTCCTGTGAATATTGTTCAGATTTTATGACCCGATGCTGACATAGTAAAAAATTAATGGGCCCCAGTTGTATGTGAGACGATTTTATGAGCTGCGCAAACTACTTAGCTATCTTGTATACAACTAGCTGTGATTTTTTCGATGGCTTTTTTGAGTCATAAATTTTTATTGTCAATAGGAATGCATCCATAAATAAACACGACAAAAAATGATCATTATTTGAAATGAGCTCTGTACTAAGTACACATATAATACTTACTAGGTTTTTAAGTAAGTACATTCCGGTTGTCAAGGCGTGTCTTGTTATACAGAGGTCACGGGATTGAATGCTAGTGGGAAGAAATTTATTTAAAAAGTTACCTTTCTCGTCTAGTTAAGATACTGCAGGCTTAAATTACCAGATTAACTGAAAAGAAAGATAATTTTTGGCATGAAGTAATAACGAATGTCCCAAAGATAGTGTGATACAGTGTTATAAGATATTAACTCAACGATACTATATTTAATAACAAATTTAAATCATATTGATAAATAACCCTAACTTAGAACAGGGTATCGAACCTAGGACCTCCCGAGTAGCGACAAGCAAATTAACTATTACGCCACGGAGCTTGTCAATAGATAACATTAGTACTGGTCTGGAAGTGAGAGGAAATGTAGAATGTGCAAGCTGCTATTCCGCGCAGATTGTAAAAGTCAATCAAGGAAAACGGCTTGAAACAGGAATTCTTATCGGCGTTATAGGCAATGAGCTAGCAAGCTGTCACTATTTCTGAATATCCATTCTACCAATAAGCCCATCATTTTTCTAAGCGTTGCCTTCAAATCTAGCTACTCTTCGCTCTGTCTATCCCGTAAGGGATAATGACGTGATACTACATCTTTAATATTTAGCAAATACTAAACGTCATCTCTAATTGCAATATGAAGCCTCACTCAGAGTAAGTATTGCAAACTGCAACCGAAGTTTTCCAATCTAACTTCAGAAGTAACATTACTATCTGGCTTCTTATAGATATCACTGTACTTTTGGCCACTTTGTTTACATAGATCTAACATATAATGTAGAATAAATATTGTACTTAATTTGTAAATAATATCAAAATACTTCTTATTTAAATATTTTACACAGAGGATGGAGCAAAAGAAGTTACCTTTTGGGTTCATAGATTATCTAGAACTATGTAAAGTTTGGCGAGTTGGTTTTATGAACCAAATAGTTTAAGAAGAAATTGTTGTTAATCAAATTAAACAGCCAATGCTGTATATAAATAAATATATTGGGATAGATTACACAAATAGAGTTATACATATTATTATATCAAGTTCGTTCGAGGCTTGTGTTTGGGATACTAACTCAAAAACCGGAGCCCCAACTTCTCCGCCTTTAAATAGCCCCCGCTCTCCCCAAATGAGGAGGACGGGAGCTTTTTAAGGGCCGGCAACGCTTCTGTGACCCCGCGGGTGTGCAGTTGTCTATGGGCAGCGGTGATCACTTAACATCACGTGACCCACCTGTTGGTATGCCTCCCTCTTACTTAAAAAAATCATAGTCATATATTTTAACTTACTAAATAAAAAGTGAGTACTTTAACTCGAAGCAAAATGTTCTGCTCCGAAGTATAAATAATCCGAAATAAAGGCATCACACAAAATGGGTGACACAAGGGGGACGGAAAGATTTATCCTCTTGAATCTAATCTTGCGGATGGCGAAAATAGCAGTTTCTACAAAAAATTTAGCCCCTATTTTTGCGACCCAACAGCAGTACATTCAGACAATTTCCTGAAGTAAGTACAATGTACAAGAGACTCATTTGAACGCGGCAGCGAGCTATGCTTACAAATATAATACAACTGAGACGTATAGAGGAGAAATTTTATAAGTTTCTGGTGTCAATAATGGAAAAGGTTACCTTTTCCATATTTAACGTTAAATATGTATGTATAAGTATGTTGTATTAAATTAAAAACACAAGAAAATTATATCAAACTTTTAATAACATGTTGCTAGTATAATAGCTGAAGTGACTATGTTTTTATCCCTCGACACAAAAAGAGGGGTGTTATAAGTTTGAAGTGTGTGTGTTTGTGTGTGTATCATTCTGGCGGTGGCATCATAGCTCACAAACGGATGAACCGTTTTGGATAATTCCTTTTTTGTTAGAAAGGTGACTTAATCGAGTGTGTTCTAAACTAATTTTTTAACCCCTGACGCAAAAATATGGGTACGTTTGACGTGTGTTTTGTTATACTGTGTCGGCGTTTTTTTATTATTATTTACAAACTTGTTAATTTATTAAAGTTATTATTTCTAGGTGAAAATCGAAATTAATAACACCCATTCTAAAAGTAGGTCCTAATTGTATAATGAATATGAAAATATTAAAAAAGGTTCAAGTTTATTACTCAAGCACGAACTATACAGAACGGAATTCAGTGAATAAACACTTGGCCTAGCAGAAACACAACAAATAATTTTCATTTGATATGTATATCTAGTCTATGAAGATGTTTGTCTATGATTGTATATATCACTAAATTCAATATTCATAACCCAAAACCTTGCGCCAACCGGAGTCAAACTCGGATCACGTAAGTCGGGAACTCTCGACTAGTCCCTAATCTGCTTTCAAAAAACTTTTTTATTGCTTGGAAACTAGTAAACAACGCGGCAGGATTTGTTTCCTGGACGTGTCTGGACTGGATTCCTGCAAGATGGTTGTTTAATAGAGTTGTAATTATGTCCGTGTATCTATAGTTATAGTGTCACGTCTTTTACCCTAGCGGGGAAGATAGAGCCTGAAGTCGTCTCGTCACTTTAGAAGGCTAAACCTAGCTAGCTTAGATATTCAGATATATAAGTAGTGACAGATTTGTAGCCCATCCCTTATGAGACAAATTATCTGTTTTAGCCCATTCCTTTGATTGGTTATCACAATCTGCGCGGAAGGAGAAGCAGCTGACGTTTTAGGTTTGATTTTAGATCTCAGACTTGGAATTATTTTTTTGTACACAATTTTGCAAAGGACAAATTCTTTTTATTAAAAATAGTACAAAGATGCTACTTATTTCAGAAGAAATCTTTTCCAGTAGCCCCGAGAGATGATAGGTGATCTAAATTGGTAGTGAAGTGTGCAAAAAAAAGTTATTTCTTTTACCAAATAAATACACATATATTTATATCACATTCAAATACATTAGCCATGAAAACTTTAAGATTTCTTTTTTCGGCGGGTTCATCAAGAAAACACAAACGATTGTTCACAAAATATAAGCCCCATTATCCATTTTCAATTTAATATTCTGATTCAATGAATAAATGGTTCATCTGCTCCGTTAATGGAAAGAGGATTTCAATGCTGAGCATTTACATATCAATACTAGTATCGACAATTTAACCGTATATTTCAAATATTGTTTATTGAATAAATGAAAACGTGAAGCTTTATAAATATGTATCTTTACATATACACATATTATGTATGTATTATAAAAATGTTACTGGTATCTCTGTACTAAAATGATAATGCCGATACGTTATTGATTATCATTACCAGGGGCGGCTTAACCTATAGTGCAGAGTGTGCAATTCACACGGGCGTCGCCGTCCCTGAGACAGTTAAGGGGGAGTCAGGCCTAGGGGGCGCCAGGGTTATTGCACACGGGCGCTACATGAGCTAGAGCCGCCCCTGATCATTACTACTGACTAATAACTACAAGTTTTTGAATTTTTGCCTTTCTAACTATATGTTTGTACGCATAACACAAAAGACAACTGTATGAAAGATGCGGGTTCCACAATTGTATCTGTGAAGGTCTAAATCTGGCTGAAGATACGACAGGATACGCCACTTTGAACTCGAGATATTGACAATAGCAAGTTACGCGCAAAGTTGTGGGCATAATATTACATATAATAAAAAATTAAGTAATAAAATAAGATAAATAAAAGTAAATGAAATATTTTCTCTTAATATTATTAGTGTAGATGAAGCTTAACATTCAAAAGCATAATATGTAAATGAATATTGTTGTAAGTATTTAAAATTTAAATGACTGTTTATTTATCGACAGTAAATATTAAAAGATAAACATATGAATACCTACGTAAATTTTGTGAAGAAATCGGTATTAAATTAAATACTTGTGGTTAAATCTGCAATACTGAATAAAGATAACATTTTCAACAAACTCGGTAGTATATTCAGATTGTATAAATACGTTTTGAAAATACAAAAATTAAACTGGAAAATGTTCGTTATATTTTCATTATTATCATAATTTTCCCTAGGGTGGCGGCGAATATTGTGAAATCGAATCACGACTGCGGACGTGAGAAAGTAATCAAAATTTATTTTTCTTTTTTCAATCGCAAGGACATTACACGAAAAGTTATTTTGATAAAAAAAAATCCTGATTTTATTATTTGATTCATGTCTACTCGAATAAAATTAAATTTGGTTACATATTTTTTTTCCGGCAATAATATTTTCCGCAAATAGCAAGCTTCGTCATAATGTGTTTTTTTTTAATGTGTAAAAGCGCTCTGCGGTTTTCTTTAAATTTTTTTTTATTCACAATTTTTGTTTGTTGTTTATACGACCACAGTGGAAGCAATCTTTTTAAATTTTCTATGGCTGGTGGTGTCAGTGTATTGTAAAAACTCGAGTCTGGGGAGTCTAAATATTCTGACTGGACTGTAAATCAGAAGGCTTGACTCACAGAGACTCCAACATAAATACTTAAGTTAATAACACATAATGTTATTTATAGTGTACCTATAATTATTATCAAATAAACTATTAGATTGTTGTAATGCTTGGTACAACTTGTTGGATTGGAGAGTTTGTTAATGTTAGAGGAAGGCAAACGAGCAGTCGGGTCACACGATGCTAAGTGATCATCGCCGCCCATAGACAACTGCAACACACAGAAACGTTGCAGCAGCAGGCTAAAAAAGCATGCAGCACGCTCATACCACTACGATAGAGTGTTGAGTTTAAGTTGTTTCGAGTTCGGTATTCAAAGTCGAGTTGGTTCTACGACTCATGTTCTTATTTGACTTCGAGTCCGTGCTTCGAAGACTTGTGCTCGACTCGACTTTTGACTAATAAACGACTTAGTCTACGAAGAATGCCAAAATTAGTAGAGTTTATAAATAGTCTACATTTACAAACTCGACTCGAGTTTTTTACAACACTAGTTATAGGTAACTAAATTTAGTTTTATTTATAAAATTCATTTCGGCTCTTAGGTTGGAGAGTAATTATAAAGAGTATTTCCGACCCCCGAGTGGGGATTAGCATCTTCGATCCGTTATTCTAAGCAAATTCTTTCTAAGAAATAAATATTTTATGAAAAGCTTATTTTAAATACACATAAAAAGACACAGTTTTCTCATTCCAACAAGATATTGTTATGAAATCGTTTGATATGCAATCGAGCATATTGGTCTCATGAATAAAATTATATAACTCGCGAAATATTCAGTAATACCCGTCGCCGCTACGGTCGACTATGGCTCTGCGGGGTGTACTTACTTTCATTTTAACTTCCACAACGATGTGAAAATATTTCTCCGGGCTTTTATGGCTGGCGAGAGAATTCCGAACCAAAATAGAAATGAATTCGAACGCTGAATTAGAAATAATAATTGGGGGCACAATTCTTGAATAGAATGGAAAATAGAGGTGTAGAATGAAGATCAAAAATTTAAAAGGACTTTATTAGCCTAGGAACTATATTACAAATAGATTAGGTACATTATTTCATGATTGTTTAAATCTCACCAGAAAATTGCTATACATGGAAGTTTAATTGATTCTAAATAAATAAATATATAGGGACAAAACACTCAAATCAAGTTAGTCAAAGTAAGTTCAAGTCTGTTATGGGATGCTAACTCAAAAATATCCTATTGAGTGCGGGAGAAATCCCTCGTAGATGGTGGGGGAACGAGGCGAGATAGTTAAACAATATAATTTAAAACATTAACATTTGTCGAAAATCATCCAAAACTAGGGTCAATGAGAAAAAAAAATCCTATCTGAATCTACAAACATTCCATAATAAGCCTCCAGCTTTTTTATTACAAATACAAAAGACATCTGACATGTAAAAACAAAACCATTTTGTGTTTTATTCAACAGATGTTAAAATGAAGCAATTTCGTAGAATAATACAAGTAATTAAGCAATATATATTCATACCGAATTAAATTTAAATGTTAAATTTTTGGTAAAATTTGTAACCGATGGTGGTGGAGTTGTTAAGATTACCATTAATGGATAGTAGATGTTAAGTCCTATGTTTGATTCCTTCTACATCTTCACTAGTTTGAAGGTCAAAGTATTTTTTTTTAAATATAGATTTTTTGATATAGATTTGTTAACCTATCTTCTATCAATCTAAATTTTGCATATATATTCAATAAAACTATCCTAATGGCTCTTATAATCGATTCTCGTAATCGGATTATCGGACTACCCTTTGCATTAAATGTAACCATCCATGAGGTAAAACCTAATCTAATTTTGAACGAGCGATCCGAACGTCGGAAAATTCTCGTTTACTACATCCACGCTCCATCCCGACTAATTTATAGGAACACTTGAACAGGCAAGAGTTCGATTGCTACAATAAATTTCAAATTTCATTATTTGAAGAGGAAGTCGCGAGTTGCCAATTGCGATTCAGTTTTCTGATCACGTCTTCATACTATTGGCGTGGATATTGGAGCCACCTGGGCCGCACACTATGAGCCTTTAGCTGGCAGTACTCTTTCGATAAACCGGCTGTGAAATATTCGCGGTGTACGTTGGAGCCGCGTTTTCTTATGAATGATACATGTCGCGCCGAGAGCGCCCGCACCAGAAACGCCCGAGCGTGATCGATTGCCATCTGTGACTACATTTGTGAATAATATACCAAATTCCATTTTTTTTTTGAATATTTTACATGTATTTTTATTAGGGTCAACCATAACATGGTCATGTTGTGGTGAATAAATAAATAGATTTCATATTACTATTTATATAAAAAGTATATTATATAAATATATGATGCGTTCATTACGAAATCTCAGAAACTAAAAGTGCTAGTGATCTAGTTGAATGAGGATTCTTTTTAGAATATAGGGGCTCGCTAAAATTTTGCAAAAACCCCAAGAGGTTGGAATAATTATCGATCCCTGGAATTTTTGAAAAATTTAAATAACAATAATTTTTGCTAAACTTATAAACTGAACTTTAATTTAGTATTCCTATATACTTCTACTTATACTAATTACTGTAAAGAAGTCCAAAAATCAAAAATAGAGGACATGAAAGCGGAATAAAATCCCAACGGAATAATACATATTTAATTAAAGTTTTTTGAAGGTATATAGGAATATACCTAAGAACTTAGTCTAATTATTAATTATGCAATGCACTTAAGAACAGATCTGCGAATCGAGAACTCGTAGCTATAAATATGTGAATTTCAAAGTAAACAACAAAGAAAACTTTCCAATCAGACTAAATTTTCAACAAATATGCTCTGGAAAATTCCAACAACTTCAATTTCATGCTCCACACAACAACGAATATATTTTAGCCTTCTTTAAACAACAGAAAATTTTGCATAGAGAATTTCATCGCGACCTTAGATGCGCAATTGAGTAGAAATGGGAGGGGACAATAAAATGCGGATTTTTAAGGCTGTAGCGTACAAATTGCAAGTCGGGTTCGACCATAGATAAGGTGTCTGCATAGACATCAAAGTTTAAATGTAATTTCTTAAATGTTAGTCTTCAAATATAATATTTCTGGTTGGTACTTAGTATATCAACAAACAAGTTATTGACGAAATTTATCGCTTTGTTAATTGTGACTCATTAATAAAGCTATTTTCGTAGTTATGGATAATAAAGAAATACTCATGATGCCCTTGATACCTAAGCCTGATAAAAGCTAAGCTTCGCTTTTTGCTAGTTTAAAGGTAAAAAGAAATAATGTGTTAGACATGGCATATGCTAACCATATCTTTTCCAATTGATCTGTTTTCTATTTCTTAAGGTATCAATGGCGAAACAGCAGAACGCGAGAGATGAGCTGGCGCCCATGCCGCGGGAAGTAATTTTGGAACTAATATTTTCCTTGAGATCGCTCTGTTGTTTTTGCCAAATTCACAAAACGTTCTCATTTTATTTCAATTTAATACCTTATATTCATTCGGAATTATTTTCTTAAACTTTTATATTTTTTCCAAAGTCTAGGATATCAACAATATATACTAACTACTGTTAAACGAAATCACTCAATCGGTTTATCCATGATGTCCGGGGTCTCATTTTAAATAAATTCCAAAATATTTGCGATGTTTTGATTACAATTTTCATTTAAAATATTGTTTGTACCATATACTTTAAGATAACTGTAAATGTTGAAATTTACATACATGTTGGATTTTGGGATAATTAAATTCTGTGGCCGGCTCTTGGCATCGCGGGTCCATGCCAGCTGTGTTAGGGGTTATATATCTTATAATTATGTAATGTGGTACATTAAAATAAATAAAATAAATATAATTACTAGCAAAAGAGCGAGTTTATCTATATTTCTGTTTTATATTATCTAGACAGAAATTTAAGTTTGTATTTTAAAGCTCAAACCTAAATAATGTCATAGTTATATCGAAGTGCTCTTCTATAACTTTTAGACAATCCATTTGTTGTTAGTAGATACGGTAATATTTGATAAGTAAACTGTGTTTTTAAGAAACTAAAAAATGCGTTTATAGAAAAATATATAAGTAGATTATAACATAATAGAATTTAAATAAATCAAATGAAGAAGCAAATATCTACATATTTTTCAATTGTACTTTTTTATTAAATCTATTTATTATATTTACTTTTTTATTTCAGAATTGATTTATGAATATATTATGAATCAATTAACGGAGTAACAATTATTTAAGATTTTCCGTTTTTATTTTAATTTTAGACAGAAATTATGAAAAGATTTTCTCATAGATGAGCTCTATGGTGTAACGGTTAACGTTTCTGACTGCTACTCAGGAGGTCCCGGGTTCGATCTCCGGTCAGGTCATTAAGGAGAATGACCTTTTTCTGATTAATGATGTTGTTGTTGATGGATGTTTAATTATATACTTATGTATTTATTAATCATAAAATATAGTATCGTTGAGTTAGTATCTCATAACACAAGTCTCGAGCTTACTTTGTGGCTAACTCAATGTGCGTGAATTGCCCCTATATATATATTTATTTATTTATTTATTTACATACTTAGCGGATATCAACGTCATAATAATTTAAGTATACCCGGTCTACATATGGATCGGATTGACAGGTGAACAACAAGCGATCCTAAAAGGGTTCCTTATTCATTTTGAGGGAATTCAAAAGACTGATTATTAACTTTTGATTTATCGAATACTATAAACCTATAACCTATTTCTTATGAATATACCTTATAGTATATTATTATTCGGTGAAACAGTTCATCAAATTAAATAATAATTCGTTGCTCAATAAACTTACATGTAAAAAACGTGTGAATTTTTAACATTTGATGTTGTTACAGACGTCTGGTGTAATTATAATATGTAGACAAAATCACACAATTTTATTGATTTCCTATATTCATCAAATTCCATTAATTATTTTTCTATATTCTCTATGTCTGAAGTAGCTATTACCTCCACAGTATTTTGCCTTTATAATAACCTCTTTCGTTCATTAGCTGCATCCTTCATTATAGCCACTGTTCTCCCGTAATCTTGCGGGAATTTTGCCAACTAATGCTAGGTGTAAAGTTTGGAAAAAAGCCAAGCTTGCAGGTAGCACGTGGCGTGTTATAATTAGAGCATGTTTTCGATAGTTGCTTAATGAACTCTATGATTTGTACAGATTAATTGAAATGAATCTATACTTAGGATAATATAAGGTAGAAAATATTTGTTTCTCTAATTTTTAAAAGCAATAAGCTCAGTAATTACCGGTCTAATTTGAATAATTATTTAATTTTTTGATAGTATATTATAAAATACGGCTACTTTGTGTCCCATAATTCCCATGGAAATGGGAACAGAGCGGGTAGAACGGCGGCGGTCACTATTACAATATATGTAAACATAAAAGTACAATATAAGTATAATGAATTTTTGAGTCTTTGATGTTTATCTATTTATGTTTTTGTTATAAAATATAGTAATTTTGAGTTTGTATCCAATAATACAAGCCTCGAATTTAATTTAGTGCTAAATTAATCATTACATTGGGGATTGCTCCCTATAACGAGTTTCTTTTGCAGTCTCTTGCGGGTAATATTTATGTTTATTTAAATATATATCCATATATAAATGTACCATAAAATTTGAAGGCATATGCTTTACAGAAAACACTACCAAATTAAAGTTAATAACCAGTATTTGCATCTCCCTATACAAAAATACAATAGAAATAAGAATATTAAATTTATTTGTGCCCTTTTGGCACAATAAGATCCAGAACTGCTTGAGTTTCTTTAGGCATTTCTTTTCAGCAATGGTCGTTCCGAAATGTTGGCAGACTGTAGCTTGATGGAAAAGTAGGATATTTACTAAATTCGGCTTTTGAAGGTCTCATTTCTGAAAATATATTGATTTGGAGTTCGATTCCGCAAAAGGAATAAGGGACCCTTATGGGATCACTTTGTTGTTCACCTGTCAATCTGTCAAGTGCCTTTTTCTCAAATGTGTTATGGCATTAAATTGTAATTTAGGACAAATACGTTTTCTTTTGACTGCAATAAACATCAAAGTCGTCAGTAGATGAGATCACAGATATTTAAGGCTCTTTAGCAAGTCAATAAACAAATATATATGTATAGTCGCAAAGGCGATCTTACAAGTATTTAATTTTATATTTCTGTTACAAAACGCTAAATGAACCAAAGAATTATAAAATGTAACCAAATATTTAGATCAAAGAAAAAATTATAAAATAAAGAAAATAATATTTTCTTGTTAGTGTCTGTGTTTTTTTGATATTATCAAAAAAACACAGACACTTTAGTAAAAACAAGATATCTTTGTATAGTCGTAAACTTGCGTTTGAGCTAAACAAACTTTATTTGAATTGAAAAAAAAAAAAAAATTAAAAACCTTTTTCAAATATCTTTGTTTTTTCACTATTATGTTATGTTACCATTTCGCAAGTTGGTCATGAACATTCTAATACCAATAGACTATTAGGTTGAATATTCATCGCCAGAAATAAACACCATACATTTTAAGTCTATATTAAAATTACCATAAACCTTGATTGATTGTGATTGTTTTTAGGAGAAGCATACCATAGAAATATACGGGTTTTCGAAAAGTGGAAGCCGCATTTTATTCACTGTCAATAATTAAAAAATAGTCAATAGCAAAAACAGCATGAGTTATTGTTTTTGTTTTTGTTGGATATTCAAATTCTAAGCATAATTTTTTTAATTTATTTGAAGAGTTTTATATGAAGAGATCTTTTTGCGTCACATTACCTAAGAAAAAAATTGCTTAAAGAATAAATAATATTAAAAAATGTATAAGTCAACAAACATTTACATAATCAGGGAGACATTCTTAAAAAATAAGAAATTCTGTAGAAAGCCAAACCCTTTAGAGACAACAAGATAGCATTGTGTAGTCGATTAAATCACCGCTTCGGTGGGATAAAGACGGATCGGTTTCGGCTCAAGCGTTATCTGAAGAAATCTGCAGAAAATATCAACAGCGTCGATCTTTGACGGGTTTCCTTCGATTGAGGACGCCAGTTACTTGTACATTTTGAATTTATTATCACCTGCTCTTAATCTGAATTGGATTATTAATAGCCACGGTAAATTTATAAATGAGGCATTTAAAAAGAAATAAGATTTGTTAGTTATTTTTGGAAATATTATCGAAAAACCAAATTGAGGCAATGTATGATATAGCATAAGCAATTAATCTACCACAATTATATAATTTATCTACCATACTGTCTCACTACTACACCACATCTCGGTTATCGACCTTTTTTTTGTTAATCTTGACGTGCGTTTCAATCCTGTCTGATAGGAAGCAACAATGAAGTCTAAGGCGAACTTCTCCCGTGACAGACCGCGAAGTATAGAGCCAATGACATTGTTGTTACCGATTTGTGTATGTGAGACAGTCTATATATCTATTCTAAACACACAAATACTACATATGGGATTGATTTAAGCCACGGTAAGTTACATGGTCAATTTTGCGAGTGGTATGAGCCTGCTGCATACTTTTTCTAGCCTGCAGCATGAATAGCCCGGCTCGTCCGAGGAAGTTTCATACTCCCACAGAAGACCGACGCCTGAATGGCGGCCATCAGCCGCCATGCTCGGTCCGGTGAGTGGGAGAGTCGGAGGCCCAACTTCGGGCGGGGGCACTTTATAAGCCGGTAACGATTCTGTGACCCGGCGGGTGTTGCAGGTGTCTATGAGCGGCGGTGATCACTTAACATCACGCGACCCGCCTACTCGTTTGCCTCCCTCTTACATAAAAAAAACATTTAATTCCTTATAGTCTTGAGCCTTATTTTTGAGATATCCGTTTGTCGTTAGTTACGTATCGAAAGGAAAATGGATTCCTTATTCCTAAAAAGATTCGCACTACGATACGCGCACCCTTGGATGTCTGTTTATCTGTTTAACATAGCTCATTTGCTCTGTTATTCTCTGTAATTAAAGGCATAAATTATTTTTCTACTTTTTTGTACAGTTAAGAAAAAACTTTTTTCTATGGAAATTAAATCATTTCCTCTTAAAGCAAACTAATTTGTGTCCAGTTTAGGTTTAACCAACTGGAAAATAACTAGATGTACCCACAAAAATTATAGAAATCAACTTATATGACACAGCATCGTTTCCCGTTTCTACTTATTTATTTATAACTTAATGAATAAAGCAAATTCCGATTTATTTGTCCAAAAGTTTATTCATTAAATTGATGAAAACCCAGTTTAACCATATCGATAATGATAAATGATTTCGTTCAACACAATATTACTAATTATAATTATTAATCAATTAATTTATCATTTAGACTATTTATCGCCACTTAAATCCGTTATATATACAAAGTCGTAAATGTAAAGGTACGTAAATATTCATATGCTTAGGCATAAAATGGTAAAATTTGACTTTCAAAGGAATTGGTAAGTATTTTGACGGCAAATCTATTTATACTACTGAGCTAGCAAACAGACATGCTTTCTACCTGAAGGAAAGAGTCACTGAACTATAATAACGTGTTCTCAAGACTTATGAAAACTTTTAATATGATAGATCACACAGGCAACAAATCAATACTTTTATCGTAAAAACAAAAGGTATGGGATATGTATAACATACAAAATTGTGACGCGTATTCAATCGTAGTTTTTAATATATCTACAATCAAAATATTTCATTATACAAAATGTGAGTGTGAATGGCTTTTTCTTAAGGTTATATCTTTCTCAATTCCTTAGAATTTATCTATTAAATAAGTCATCATCTCTATTATTTCTCAATCTTTCTACGTCTTAAAAAAAGTTCCTAGCACAGATAAACAAAAATTTTACAGAGCGAACACTCGAGACGCGAACATCGCCGCGGGGCATCTCGTGGCAGCCATTATCGCCTTCTGAAGGCGCACTTTCCGTGGAACGTTCACAATAATCGTTACGATCGCTCTGCTAAATGAAAATAGATTATAATTTATTTTTGTTTTTCATCAGTAAATATATATAAGGGTAAAAATTAATTAGGGTTGGTATTTTGAATAAAAAAAGCTCCATTTTGTTAAGAAAATGTTTGTATTCCGTAAAATAAATTGATCAACGCTGACAATTATCGTTACGATCACTCAGCTAAATGGAAACAAGTTGTTATCTTATTTTACGCAGGAATGTCTAAAATTAAATTAATTTTGTTCATTCAATAGTATAATAATTGTGCAATTACCGTTCAGGTTTTGAACGCACACAATTATTTTTACTATCGGTATTTTGGAAAATAAGATATGATTCCATTTCATTGATTTTAATTTCATTATTATAAATATAATGAAATTACCATATAACCATACCATATACCCATTAAACTTTAATTAAAAAACAATTACAAGATATAATCCTAAAAATCTTCAATTGATGGTAAAACTCTAATGATTCTCGATAAACAAAGGGATTGCGGAAATTAGATCTTGTGAACCTCATTGGTACAGCTCCCCCTGTAGAATATTAATAATAACCCTTCTGACGCTCTCAGCTCCTCTGAGACGTTAATAATAGAATGCCGACTCGACCACTTTTATTCCTCCGTTACTACGAATCTTAAAAATACTGCAGTATTTTATTAATGAAATGTCAGCTAATTTAAAAAAAAATATAGCGAGAATAGTATAAGAGATGATAAAATGATGACCACGTAATTTAGTTCGGTTATGACAATACCATACGTAATTCTATAAGTACATATCCTTTATATGTCAGATATGCAAAAACCGCAGATTGTAAAATTCAGTCAAGGGAAAGGTTTAATAGAGTATGCTTCTAATTGGTAAAAGGCTAGCAACTTAATGCTATAACTTACTCCATTTTTTTATGAAAGAAGGAGGCAAACGAGCAGGCGGGTCACATGATATTAGGTGATACTCTATTCCTGTAATAGGCATAATATTCAGCTTAGCTTAGCCTATGAGTCTTGGCTCTCTCTACCTTCTTAAAGGCTTAAAATATAATACTGTATAAAACTGACGGATGTCAATTTAGACCATAAGGTTTTTGTGAATCACATCGAAATAACGTGAATAGGTTTTTTTATGAAAGAGGGAGGCAAACGTGCAGGCGGGTCACGTGATGTTAAGTGATCACCACCGCTCATAGACACATGCAACAGGACTGCGGGGACACAGAAGTGTTGCTGGCCTTTAAAAAGCCATCCCCAAATTGGGAGGGCGGGGAAGTTGGGCTTCCGGCTCTCTCACTCACCTGACGGAGCATGGCGGCTGATAGCCACCATTCAAGCGTCGGTCAAGTTTGTGGGAGTGTGCTACTTCCCCGGACGAGCCGGCCCATTCATGCCGCAAGCTAACAAAGCAAGCAGCAGGCTCCACACCACTACAAGTAGTGGCTCCATACCACTACAAAGTAGTGGCTCCATACCACAAAAAAAAGGCTGTCTCTGCCTGCCCCGTCAGGGAATAATATCCGGAAAAAGAGAAAAACGTAGAGAAATTATAATCGATTTCTGATTTGAATCGATTTTCCATATGGTAAAACAATCAACCATTTTTTAAATCGATTCAATTGAATACGATCTTCACCCAGATCAAATCGTAAAATTCATAAAAATACGTATCATCAAAACAGATATTATGTTTTTTTTTAAATTTCGCAAACGCTGGACTACTTTTTAAGGTGTTTTTTTTTGGCCCAATAATATTTGATACAGAAGAACTATCTACATCAAAGTTATTCTTATTATCATGACATTACATATTATTATGACAAGACTATAATTACAAACTCCAAACTAAAACTAATTTTAGTTTCTACTGACGTCAGATTGAGTGACAAGTAAGTACATATAATGTACTAGCTAATGCCCGCGATTTCGTCCGCGTAGATTTTACGATGATTGCAATATATCATTGGTCAGTTACAATAAACTATATTCCTTGGGAACCGTACATTTTTTTGAAAGTAGCCTATCTTTTATTCTAGGTCATAGTCCATCGCTGTGATAAATTTCATCCAGATCAGTTCGATAGTTTTTGTGTGATGCGCGTACAAACACACAGACAGACAAAAATTCTTAAAACTAGTTTTGTCTTCTATAGGCCCTATAAAGAGCCCCTTTATATATTTCTTTTTTCTTAAATATCTCCCATGTACAGACATAGCTCAGTTACAATTTTATTACATGTATAGATATGAAAATATTTTGTACTCTGTTTGTTTGTGATTTATTATTATACGAGGTGTTCTTCGTATAATAATGAATCATTTTATATTTTTAGAATGTATAAAAATAATTTCTTAAAACTTTTCTTTACACTTTTAAGTACTATTTCAATATCTCGGGTTCCTTACGAATTTTGGTGTAGCGTTTAATGTGACTGATCGCTATTCAGTAGATCCCTAGTTCGATCCCCGGTCAGGTCATGATGGAAAATGACTATTTTTGATTGGCCTGGATCTTGAATGTTAATCTGTATGTGTATTTGTTATCTATATAAGTATATAACGCTCTTCCGTATCTGAGTGACTGACTGACAGACAACGCACAGCCGAAGCTACTGAACGCAACTGACATATATGTTCCTTGAAGAGTGTAGGGGAGCACTAAGGTAGGATTTTTGGAAAGGGGTGAAAAACTTTTATCTGAAAAATTAATCTACGCATGCGAAGCCACGGGAAGAAGCTAGTATAATATAGTATCGTTGAGTTAGTATCCCATAAAACAAGTTACGAACTTAGCTTGGGGCTAACTCAATTTGTGTGATTAGTCCCTAAATATTTATTTATATTGATAATTAATTACTTACAGTTAGATACAAAATAAATAAAATCACTTAAGTAAAAACAAGACCAAAATTTACCACTATCATCGTAAAACAAATTAAAATTGCGATTTCCTTAAGTATTAATCTCTTTAAGAATGAAATAAATAAGAAACACTTAGCGGCACTGAAAGAAATGTTTGTTGCTTGTTTATAAGGCGGCCATTGGTTGGATCTTGGATCCTATTCAGTCGGCCTCGTCGACTACATTAAACTGATTGCTGCAATTAGCGAATGGTGTAATTCTCGTTTTTCAACTCCCCTCAACCCCCATCCCCCCTTCTCGGCCCCTCAGGAAATTACTTGAGCTCCGTAGGTCGTGGTGACTTCCCTTGGATTAAATAAAATTGAAGAACTCGAATTAAATTGTTTTGGATTTCCTCGATCAGTTTAGTTGTCGGTATTCATCGTGGATTGTGGCCTTAATTCTACAGAGTGGATTGCTAATCGTATTTATTTCGGGACAGCAAGGAATTTACTAAGGTTACCCGTGCCCGGATAGGCTGTGTAGGTAATGGAATTAACAGAAAATTGCTTTCGTACCAAACAATAGCTCGATTTTGCTGCGAATCCAGCCTTTGAAAATAAATTTTGTCTCGAGCCTTTGATGTTATCAGCTGTGGCCGACAAAAGTTTTATTTTTAATTTCCTGCTGATAATCACTTTGTGAGTTTCAATATAATTTAAACTTTTTAATATTGGAATATACAGTTTTTTTTTTGTTAAAAAAAATTGTTGTCTAGGCAAATTATGCGTCAATAAGTACTATTATGGATATGAATTAAATTTTTCATAACCTTTAAAGAAAGCACATTTAACACAAAAATCAAATTATATTTTTAAAATCCCTCAATACATACCATGAATATAATTATTAATAAAGCTACACTTGCTGACTTTTTCCGTTATCTGACACTGAATATATAAAAAATACTTTAGTTTGTATTTATCTTAATATATCGTTAAAAAATACTTGATACATCTCATTGAACTAAATTGCGTCTAATGAGTATATAACTCATATAATTTTACATTGAATTTTAGATATGACCCGCAACTGTCGCAAATCAGCGTCTTATTACAAATAACTCGCGGGTTTATTAGCACTGGTACAATCTCATCAGTCTTATACGTACATATATAATTTACACTTTTTGATTTTGTGTTTGTTAATCTATAAATTGATGGTACATTTATGAAGAGCTAAATTATGTTACTGATTGCTTATTTTAATCCTTCAAATATACAGAGCTTATTATCTAACTAAAAAACTTATATCAACAAACGAACATACATTCGTTCACGTTAAACGTTAACACGCTCGTTCACGTTCACGCGAGCGAAGCTATTAAAGCTAGTGATAAAATATGACACAATTTGGAACTGTTGCAAGAACAATACCAAATTGTGTAGAGAACGTTATGCATATCTAGTCGTGTTATATTGCACAGGGTGGCAATAAACAGTGTGATTGCATGCTGTCCCCTCTCGCTTATATATTCCAGTCTACCAGATTCGAATCCCAATTTCATGACTCTTATACCATCGGCCTAAAGCGTATATTGGTTTGGCGTTAATTATTTTCAGTTCGCCATATACGTTATGTAACAGCAAATACGATATTAATTGCCCGCTGACGATGAATTGTTTTTATAATTCGTAAGAGAAATATGTCCTCATTTCGTTGTTTTTTTTTGGCTTATTTTGCCTCTAATGTTTATTAAAAATATCGTAAGTTTTCGGTCAACGCACCATGCGTGAATAATTGACTATCTAAATACATAAATTAATTAAGTAGCTATTAAAATTAAATGTTAATAATAAATACTCGTAATTATCACCTGATTGAAATATTTGTCTGATATTTAAGACATGAAGAATGTCTTTCGAGATAGCTAGTTCTAAATAAAACATTATACATATAAATTATATTTATAAAAAACCGGTTATCATAGGTACCTATATTGAATATTTTATAAAATATAATATTGTTGAGTGCCATTCCATTACACAAGTTTCGACCTTCATTTAGGGTTAACACAATTTTCCCTTTAATTATTTATTAATTCTATAAATACACATTTGTTATTAAATATGTTCTTAAATAGAACTAAAATATAAAGAAACATTACTAGTAAATATGACAGGACCACGTGATAAACAATAAGTTCTTGAAGTAAAAGAACTTTATTATTTTCTAATTGTGGGAAGAAAGAAGCATTCCTATAGTGTTTACCTTGCTCTCAATTACTTATTTACTCTTCCACTCACAATAAACACAAAAATAAAACTTAATAACGCTTACCCGAAGCAATAAAATATATTAATGCTAGTCTGTGAAGGGTTGCCATGCCACTACCAGGTATAACAGTTGGTATTTATGTGATCACAACCACCCTTAAGTACGCTACATGTTACGTTTATTTTCGTGCTAAATTGCTTGCAGTGTTTGGGTAAACAGCTGTTTGTGGGCAGCCATATTGTTTTTAACTATATTGTACGTACATCTAAAGTATTATTCTTTATCCATTATGGGGTAGACAGAGTCTGTCTGTGCCACCAGGCTGTACCCTAATAACACAGGTCGAACACGATTAAGTATTTTTATACAAACTTTTCATCTCAAATTAATCAGAATTGGAATAACGGTACAGATGTAGGTGCGTCTTTCTCGCTAACGGTGTAGACAGCGTCAAGAGTCGTAAGATTCGAAGGCCATACTTATATATGCGGAATGGGTGGCCTTATTAATGGAATAGAGGTTCAGGTTGTATGAGAAAGATTGTCTGCTTTTGTCTTCTAGGAACGAGTCAAATAAATACTACTAGCTGCATAAGTCAGATTTTTTGGAGACCGAGCTTTGCTTAGAGATGAAATTTAAGTCAATTTTAATTGTATATACGTAAATAGAGCCGTATTAGGGAAATCAATAATGACGTTTACACTAACTTTTCCTTAAAATTTGGTTGTATAGTTCATTGGTAATATTTTAACGTTTTAAATAACTACATAGTGTAAAACAAAGACGCTCTCAGCTGTCTGCCCCTATGTATGCTTAGATCTTTATAACTACGCAACGGATTTTTATGCGGATTTTTTAATAGTAATTCACAAGGAAGTTAGGCCTGGTAAAGTCATAGATCAAAAAGTCATAGTCATCAGTCATAGATCAAGAGTCTTGGCTCTACATGAGATCTGACCATAACATTAAAACATAACTAAGAACTCTCTCAATTAAGTCACCTTTCTAACTAAAAAAGAATTATCCAAATCGGTTCACTTGTTTGGGAGATCTAATGCCACAGACAGAAAAATACGCAAACTTATAACACCCTTCTTTTTACGTCACGGATTAAAAATGAATCGTATGAAAATATTTTACAGTCGCGTTCATGTTGAATCAGCATTGTTGTTCATTTCATTCGGGTCGCCTCCCGTAGGACCGGCATGACGTGATTCATTTTCTGACTGCATTATAAATTTGTATGCCATTGTTTCTTTCAGTAGGTAACTGTTCCTGATATCTATTGTTGTGACGAACAAAAGCCTGAGATACGCGAGTTTTAAGTGCACCACGGCGTAGGACAAAGTAATAACATTTTGTAGCATCTACGTTGGGACAAATCACAAAGGCTTAGTTAGCCCAAAACTAACTTCAAGACTGAGTCCCCAGGTTAATAATACCACTAACTATAAGGTTAATATAAACCAAATTTGGAATTCCGTTTTTCGCCATTCGGCTATTGAACCCTAAAAATATAATTTTCTCTTAAGTTTACACGAATATTAGACATTAAAATGAAACAAATTTAATGGATTTTATCGCGGTTTAATCACTACACACAAAGGAATTAATACTGTTTTAAGATTTTAGATTGATATTATTAACTACTTTTCAGCATCCATCTTCCGTGAAGATGGATGCTGAAAAGTATCCGAAACATGAAGATGGATGCTGAAAAGTATCGGAAACGTCGGTGCTCAATAAACAGTTACACATAAAGAAAACCGTTAATAATATCAATCTAAAATCTTAAAACAGTATAAATTCCTTTGTGTGTAGTGATTACACCGCGATAATACCGTTAAATTTGTTTCATTTTAACATAATTTTCATCACAGTTTATTAAATATTTATTGCAATATGAGATTTAGTGGAAACTTTAAAACCAATGATCAATCTAAAATGAAATGCGCTCATTAGAAAACAAACAAAGATAAAATGAACCATCAGTTATAATAAATACGTTATAATTTGTCTGAAATAGCACTTTCGCGATATTAATGCCCGAATCATGAATTACATTGAGTTCGCGCGTTGCTGGCAGCAAATGGGCCATACGTCTGGCTTAGTGGTGTCATGTAAACGCCCCAAATAATATGAGCTATTTAGGCTCGTAAACCAATACAGACATATAACAGGACGATTTTAAGAGGTCCCGGGTTCAAATCCCGGTCAGATTATGATGAGAAATTATATCTTTTTCTGATTTATCTATATAATAGGTCGGGGAAAAAGTTTTTTCGTATTTTTTAAGAAAATTCAAAACATTTTTCAATATAGTTTATTGACATTTAACTAAAGTATGTATGTACCATTTTGTTCGATAACCTTTTGCCATCTTATAGGTAGGGACATGAACCCATATCTAAAAAAAATTTGTGACTTCTCATCAAAATACCCCGTCAAGTGGATTTGGCAGTCCTCTCGTGATGTTAACCTAACACTGCCTAAAGACTTCTGAAGAGACCGA
>JADGIL010009302.1:0-13261 GCA_020352625.1 Cactoblastis cactorum | reverse complement strand
CCCTATGAAATTCAATTAGAAATCAATCCCGCGGGAACTCCGGATTAAAAGTATCCTATGTCCGTCTCCTGGCTCTAAGCTACCTCCCTACCAATTTTCAGCCAAATCTGTTCTGCCGTTCTTGAGTTATAAGTGGTGTAACTAACACAACTTTCTTTTATATATATAGATTTACTTAACTACATTCGAAGTGACGAATAAAATAATTTTGGTATAGATATATCATAAAACAATTCTTTATGGTAGGTACACAAAGTAAACTCAAAGAAATTCTTTTCCTGTTTAAGGCCTCATGTAAAAAAATATCCCGCGTTGTAGAAATTGATAAGATGAAAAAGCGCCATCTAGCGGATTCTTGAAGGGTTAATGGTAATTATTAATAAATGGTAACCGATTTTGATGAAACAAACTTTAAATCATTTTCTGAGTTAAAACAAAGCAATTGGTGAAAGTTTTAGGTAAATCGGTTCAGCACTTTCGGAGATTAGCGTGATCATAGATACAGACAGACAAGAAATGAAAAAAATTTTTTTTTGCTTTCTATTTTTTTTAAGTGTCTCTCTGTCCATTTCAGTTAAAAAATAATAAATGTACAGCAATATTTTTACTGTTTTATTATATTATGTATAGATTTTATCAATACAGAATCTGTAATATAATTATTAAGTACTAATAATCAGTTATGTATGTAACATATTATTTATCCTCCTTAATATAATACATAATAATTATTATCCTTACTTAATATTATGAATGTGAAAGTGTGTTTGTTTGAATGCCCGTCTATCATGTTCAAAAGGAGCAACGGTTTAATTAGATTTTTTATCTGGATATATAAAAAACGATCGTTTTGGCTTCCATAGGTCCTTTGTTTTGGCTTCTATAGGTTTTGGCTTCTAGAGCCCCTAGTTACATATGTTTTTCTTATTTCTTAAATATCTTCCATGTACAGACATAGCTCAGTTACAATTTTATTATATGTATAGATAGATGATTTTTTTTAATTTCAATTGTTTTTAAGGGTTCCGTATCCGAAGGGTAAAACAAGAACCCTATTATTACTAAGGCTTTGCTGTCTGCCTGTCTGTTAGTCACCAGGCTGCATCTCATGAACCGTGCAAGCTAGACACTTGAAATTTTCACAGATAATGTATTTCTGTTGCCGCTGAAAATAAAAATAAAATAAATATTTAAGGGGGTTCCCATACAACAAACGTGACTTTTTTGCTCGATATTGATAACCATAACGGATAGACGCTTGATGACGCTTTTTACAGAATACGTATTTACTTATATAGTAACTTTAAAAATATATAATTAGATTAAAATATAAATAATAATTGATTAAGATTATTTTGTAGTTTTTCATAGATAATGGTACAGAACCCTTCGTGCGTGACCGACTCGCACTTGACCGATTTTTAAATATGTATTAGTACCTAATTAAGTGCTTAATTGAATATTTGTCGTGAATCCTTATGCGTCCATTACCTAAATTGCTACAGGGGAGTACATTGACGTGAACGGCATGACGTAACAACAGGTTTGCGGTACGCCGCACGCGGCCGCGGACTCGCTTTCACCGCAGTCTGACTCCAGCGGGCCCGGGCTCCATTACTTGTCCTGGTTCCAAATTTCAACATGAAGACTCTCACGTATTTGCTGTTCGTGGTTAGTATTAGTTCCTTTTTAATGTCTAATTAAAGTAATTTGGGTTAAAATAGTGATTTTGGAAGTGAAAGTGTGTGCGTCGAGTGTATTAGTTACTCGGATGGTTCTGGTGGAGGCGAAGCACGTTATGTGTTGTGACTTGTTCATTTTCTAGTTGCTGTGATTGTGATTAAGTGTATTACTAACCTAACACAATATATGTAGATAGATAGTAATTGCTTTGTAAAAACAGATATCAATGATAATGATAAATATTTGATTTGCTTTGTAGTACCTGCTTAGCTGTTGTTGTTGATATTTGGTGCAGTGTTTATTATGTAACTATATAAAACTCAACCTGTCGGATAAAACTAGAATAATTTAATTAGTTCATAGACTCACTGAATGCATCTAAAATCTTGTTAAAAAAATATTCAATGTCCTTGCGGTGTTCATTCGTATTATAATCACGTACAACGCGTAAATAGAACAGCCACCTGTATCTTGTCGCCGCTAGATGGCGATACAAGGTTCAGTGAGTCTTCTTGCGATGATAAAAGACAAATATGTAGGTACTAATTATATACTATTTTTTTTATGAAAAATAATAATAACACCATTGATAAGCTTAAATTGGATTAGATATGTACCAACTTAAATAATGATAATGTGCCTTTGATGTCCGTCTTATTTGCAGTAAGTGAAGGGATATCAATAGTGTTCTGCTAGAGCCCTGACGTTGATGTGTCGCGACCTCTGTTGCAGGCGCTGCTGTGCCTGTCTCGCCTGCGAGTGACGCGGAGCACCGTGGCGCAGCCGCGGGCGCCCAACTTCCAGTATTTCGAGAGGCGAGTATATTTTACAAAATTATTTATTGTATAAATAAAAGAAATGAACAACTAGAGCAAAGGCTATATTGCTTAAAAACATAACCCTCCTTCTGCCGCAGTCTGGTAAAAACGGTCTTATCACAACAAAAAACACTCGCTCATCACGAAATCTCAGAAACTATACCTAAGTGCTAGGAGTCTTAAATTTTGCATGGAGTTCCTTTTAGAATATAGATGATAGAAGATTGCCGAGCTTTTGCCGATGCGAAATTATCCAAAATTCCCACGGGTTCCGGAATTATATGACGTGAGCGTAGCCGCGGGAAAAAGCTAATAAGAAAATAAACATTTTATATATTTTTTTACGAATAATGGCATAAATCACGCGGCAAGCTACATATCTACTAATATTTCCACAGAAGCGCAACAAAAGTGAATAACATATTCTCTGTATGACTGGTTGCAGGCCGAACTATCGCTACCCGTACTACGACGAGAACGGGCGAGGCAAGCTGCTGTACGGCTTCGGCGGCCCCGACCTCTACCAGTACAAGTCCTACTCGCCGCTAGAGGGCATCCACTAACACTGCGTCATTCCGCATGCATCAAATATTAAAGAAAGATATGGATGAAACACACGCGAGAAGACATAATTAGTGTCTTTGCACGGCTATACTCACGTTGATTTTTAGCCGTGCAAAGACACTAATTACTAATATTATTATCCTAAGCAATACTCATCATCATCAAGGGTGGTTCGATCACACAGACGGTCAGTACTTAAGTTTTCGCTCTGACAACTGCTAAACAAAGTTTTAAGATCAACATGATGCACTATAAAGAGGGAGTGCTGGCCGTATGACAATTTTACAAAATTGTTGTTACCATAAAACCATAATATGTGTGTATTTAATTAGCGATGTGACTATACTTCATTGTAAGTGTTATATTTATTAAGTAAACATTCAGATTTTATCCACCAAGTATATTTTTATAGTTTGTAGAGGTTTTGTGACAATCTACTTAGTGACTTTTTATTATTATGCATTTAAATATAAAGTTATTACAAAATAAATTCTTCGTATTTTTATTCATATAAAATATTAAATGATATTTACTAGACAATATTTTAAGAAAATGCATCTCATATTCATAAAAAACTATATCATAGGGTAGACAGAGCCAATAAAACTTCCTACTGATGTAATAATGATGAATCCTCCAATGCCGGGACGATACCGAATGTCATATTAACAATACAAATAGCAGCAATTTACAGCATAGGACATCAACGGAGGCCTTGAGGATTGACGTTTATTTGCATATTTTACACTACATCTCTTCATATTGGAATTACGAGGCGCACGCCGTTCAGTTCCGCTCCAAAATTTAACATTACCGCTTCTATAACTGAAAAACAGATCACCTAAAGTGTAAAAAGTGTTGCATACATACTACTATAATGTTATTTTCGCGTATATCGATGTTGCTTTTGCTGGCGGAGGCAGCTCGATCTCTAAGGATATACTCGAGTTTTTGGGCACCGTTGTTTGATCCTCGAATACTTAATTATCGAGTAGATGCACCATTTTCTCCGGAAGCTGGCAGGGATGCCCGGGTAGCTTATGAACAAATGTACGGCCCGAGAGGGATTAACTTGATCGCCAATTTGGGGAACGGTGTAGGACCAGCTCAATATGGACAAGAGAAGGTAATAAAGCTGCTTGATTTAGAAACAATATCGTACCATGAAAAAATAACATCGCATTAAGTTCTAACACTGCAGAAATAAAAAAGTATTATTTTAAGTTTTGCATGTCATTCGATAGAGGATCAAAAGACAAACCTTTTAAACCAATTAGAATCAAAGATTTAAAGCAATGTTCAATCCATCTACTTTTATACAAAATTATAAATTCTGCTCACAATATAATAAAATGACACGATCTTTTCTCTACTAAAAGCTGCAATTTTCTACTTTCGTAATGTTAAGAATGTAAGCAATAATATATCAAAATCCTTATCGAAATTGGTGTACATATGTGGTAAATTGAGGACTAAATTGTTATATAGGTATATTAATATTTTAAAACTCAAAATTTATGAATATATTCCTTTCCTGTTTACAGAACACCAAAGATGTAAAATTTTACTACACCTATCCCGGTGTCTCAACATGAAGCAACACAAACTGCCTACATCAGGAAATTTTATCCATAGTATGTATAAATAAGGTATTCGCTGATAATCATTGAGAATTATTAAAAAATTAATAAGTTTGACTTAAAATTTAAATTGAGATATTAAAGAATATTATTTATGTCTAACTTAATTTTATATTTGAATGGCAACTAAGGAATAATATCATCATTTTTATCATTAAGTATTGTATTATATTAAAGATAATAAGTAAAAAAGAAGTCTATGAAAGAAATTATAGTTTATTTGCCTTTATCACCTAAACTTAAAAAATAAACCAGTAAAACTATCATATCCTGCGTTTCTGAGTGCTGATATACAGAACATTATTTCCGCGGATAAATGCATCCCCATATTTGTTCTTCAGCTGACCATTCACATATTCCTCAGTTTGTTCTAGAGCTATATTCATATAGCCATCTAGACAGGCAAGGACACCTGAAATTTTCCACAAGTATGTAAGTCTGACAGCAATTCTATTATAAATGATAAGTAATAAGGGCCATCACTAAGATTAAGCATGTCTTTACATTATTTGCCTATATGGTTAGGCAGAATCTATAATTTTTACTTACTACAGATATTTATTGCCTGCCTACATATTATAAATTAAAGGCTAAATCTATCACACGCACTACTGTGTAACATTATTAGATGGTCTGATGAGTTAATAAAAAAGGTTCTTATTAGAAATGTTCACTTTTAAACAGTAGTGACAAAGTAATAAGGAAATATCTAGCACTCTTGGTTTATGGAATTAAGTAAACGGTTGCTTTATGAGCACAACAAATATTCACATACAAATACAAACAATTGAAGACTGTTTGCGTCTATGACAAGGTTAGCTACAGTCTATACGTTGTGCATGGGCTCAACTTATAAACGACGTCTAATTAGAGTTCAAGGTTTGAGTACTTACATTGTAAAAAAATACTAAACTATATAATAATCTTACCTCGATAGTCAACTCCGCTGTTCAGTTTTACGACAACTGGGCGGCCATGGATTTGCTGGATGAAAGATGATAAGGCTTCCTTACGGCTCATTGTACTTTATTGGTATAAAATTACATGTAAACCTCCTCAAACACAAAATCGCCGACAACATGAAATTAACAATGTTAAAATAAAAGTAAATTTAATTCTTTGTACTGCACATACCTATTTTACATGTCAATTGTGACTTTGACTTTGATTGATATGTAGACAAAAAAGCTTGTAGATACAGCCATACAGCCAAAGAATATGTTTTTAACCAGACTTGACGTATTTATTTGGAAAAAATATATTACCACGTCAAATACGCCCAACCATGAACAAATCAAATGTAAAATAAGTTATAATCTGATATGACAGAATTAAGTTATCATCTAATAGCCTTTTACCACAGGCTAGTAGTATCGGGCGGGAACCAACTAGCTTGGGTAAGAACAAAACGTCGTTTCCATCGCGAACGTTAATAGTCGAGTTTGAGTGCTAGCAACGTGGGTTTCTCTTTGATTTTTTCAGATTTTTGGTATAAAAATGGTGAAATGTGCAGACTTGTTGCAGATATGATACTAGGAAACACAATAAATTNNTTTTATACTTATTTTTACGAAAACAAATTTGGAATCGCGGGGGTGAAGAAGACTCGGGAGGCGGGAACACACAGCCGCGAACACACATTTCATAATAATAAAAGCTTTAGTGGGGGATTGATTGGCAAGGAAGCCATAAAACATATGTGAATGTTTAAACATTGATAAAGGTATGAAGTATAACACAAAATTTACATGATAAGTTTGGAATAATATATTTATTTATAGAGCAGGCTTATTAAAAATAATTAACTACAAAAATAATATAAACAGGTGAGTATATTTATACAATTTTAAAATAAAACTGCGTTTTAATGCTTTTATTAAGATTCTTAGAATTTTTCGTTTTAAATACATTTGAAATGTTTTCACATAGTTTATATTATAATGAATTTATATTAAGGACTTAATTAAGAATAATCGGTAGGACATCGTGAATTTCATCGTTCTTATGGCCAGGTTTCTATATAAATTACAAAGTCATTCTTATGAATCTTAATGCTAAAATGATATCCGAGGTACACGAGTATTAATGACACAGAATGTTCATTTTAAATTTAAATAACAGAAGTGATAACTTTATACAACAGAGACAATATAGGGAAGCTAATACATAACAGAATAATGTTATAACAAATCAACAATATTTGGAAAATGGAGAGGAATAATTTGAGTAGGATTCGTACAAAAATTTAGAACACAGGATAAATTAAATATGGCAAATATTACAACTGGCTTGGCGACATGTACTTACGCATTGTGTACGAAATACTTTAAGAATATAATCTGCCAATTTGTTATTTTTGTATTAATCTTTTTTCTTACATGCTAGTACTATATTAATAATAAATTAAGTACAAAAATTAGGGTTGGGAATGTAATGATTTATACTTGTTAATAAGCAAATCATGAAAAGTTTCTTTTTGTATCTGTGTGACAGTGGCCTGTACTGACCTTAGTATATAGATAAATTGCAAAAATGTAAAACTCGTAATTATTTTGAGTATTCAATGAGTAGGCTACTTTAGATCCTTTCCTACTAATATTATAAATGCGAACGTTTGTTAGGATGTACATATGTATGTTTGTTACTCTTTCACGAAAAATCTGTTGGATGGATTAGGATGAAACTTTACAGAACATACAGGCTATAGACCAAATTCCACGCGAGCGAAAACGCGGGCAATATTAAATATTCTATGTATTTATTAGATGCACCGTTCGGTCCACATGTACTTAGAATCACTTGCAGATTTGTGGGTTCTGACGAGAACTTCTACAACAGATGTTCTTCTTCAGTATACGCTCTATTAAGTTCAAAGAAAATGAGTCACTAGGTAACGATTGTCACTCCTGACGAGCCATGTGGCTGCAAATTTTTTCTCGAAATGAGCCTGTAAAACCTAGTCGCAGACCGGTTTCTGGCCGCAGTCAAGGTCGCATTAGATTTCCACGCCTGTCGGTGTGCGCAACGCATCACTTGCAGACGTGCGTGTCGGTGCGCACGAGACAGGCGTCGCAGCTGACGCGGCAGCACCAGTGGAAGCGGCAGCGGCACTGCTGCGTGCGCACCGCGCGCACCGTGCTGTACCCGCGCCCGCAGCACAGCGTCTCGCACCCGTCTTCTCCTGGACGAATAACCGATTCAAATGTGATATTGGTTCCGATTTCACTTTTGTGACTTTATCATGGTATAGGACAGCAAAAAGTTAGTAAGACGCCCGATGTTAAGCGATTACCGTTGTCCATGAAAATGAAGTATTAAGACGGGTCGAACGGTAATGAAGTCTCGCGGCAGGTGTGCTAATTTAATGTAAACATCGTAGTTTTTGTAGTTAGTAATCAATTTATACTATGTTTACTAGACATGACATTTTGGCTGAGTATGTAAAGTAACATTAACACCTGTTTGTACCTTGCTTTATGTAAACAAATATTTCAAATACTTTGTGGAAGCGAGATATTATAAACGGTTTTAGGAAGTAAATTTAACCTCTAGAAGTCCTATTACAATGTCGGCCGTGCGTGCCGGGTGCGCCGCTGGCCGGGTCGGGCTCGCAGTATGAAGGGGATGGCTCCAAGTACACCAGCTCGGAGCGTCTCGGCTGTCGCTCAGATTTATCTGGATTCTTCCTGTAATGAGGAATAAAGTAATTGACTGATACTTGATTGAAAGAATTTCGTCTTGCTCAGCCCAAAATATACTTAGCGCTCCTGTATTTTCCCTTTAGCATCGCAACTTGATCTTCGTAAGGCGGCTACTTAGAATGTCTCGTAGAAAGACTAAGTAGAGAGAAAATTATAATGTAGAAGAAAAAGGATAAGAGGAAGTTTACATTTCTCGATAAGGTACTGGGCCTTCCTTACACAATCCAATCGCTTTGCTGTAGCCTCTTTCAGCAACTTTGTTAGAGCATTAAAAGAATTCACGAAGCGATATAAAAATAGAAGGAAGGTGGTTGAATGTTGAAGTATGCAGATTTAAAGCTACCTTTTGATAAAAAACTGTGTCTTGCCAAGACCTAGAGGCGTCAATTTGTCAGATTTAGGCACTACTAGTTTGGCTTTCCGGTATTTCTCCTTCAGGGCCGCGGCCACGGCCTTGAACGGCGGCAGCGCGCGCCAGCACGTCTGCACCGTGCACGAGCCGGACACGCCGTGGCACTTGCACTCCTTGCGGACCAAGTCCTTCACCATCTATAAGAAAACATGTGAGATGCATGAGTTTACATGTGTTGTGTTGATGATATTTTTGATTCAGTTATTAGTTGGAGTCATAAGAGACTTGAATTTTGTGATCAGACTTTTGTTAATTAGATGACATATTCCGTTTCATTTCATGTAAGTAGTGATATTTAGTGACAAAAAAGGAATAAATTAAGGAAAGTAGCAGGATCTACGGTTGACAATAATAGTTTCATCGAATTTGCCTAGGTGGTGCTCTAAAATTATGTAAGATATTATTCTCATAATCCAATTCAGCTATTGCCTACTAGATGGAGTTAGTTGTAATCGCTTGTAAGGCTTCGCTAGCGTGTTTGGTCTGTAGCCTATAATAATGCTATTCTGATGTATATAACCTATATTATAATAAAGTTTTATCCAAATTCGTGTAATAGCTTTTTCAAGAGTAACAAACATACATCCATCCATACATACATTCTCACAAACTTTCGCGTTTATAATATTAGTAAGATTGTTAAAATTAATATTTTTTTATTCTACGATTTTAAGACTTTTACAATTAAGTAATATTAATTACATCCATATTTTAATATTATACATGTAAAAGTGTGTTTGTTTGTCGGATAACGATTTACATATTATGTAAATAGTTTTCCTCGTCTATCACTTTTTATTCTTTTATGTGCAAAAGATATCTTAAACTGTGCATAGTATCTGGGGGGTTAAGCTATTTGTACTATAACATTTTTTTATGTCTGAGGGAGGCAAAGGGGCAGGTGGGTCACGTGATGTTAAGTGATCACCGCCGCCCATAGACAACTGCTAAACCTGCGGGGGCACAGAAGCGTTGCCGGCCTATAAAAAAAGAAGTCGGCCCTCCGGCTCAATTTCTTTTTTTATAGGCCAGCAACGCTCCGACTCACCGGACGGAGCGTGGCGGCTGATAGCCGCCATTCAGGCATTGGTCTTCTGTGGGTGGGAGTGTGGTAGTTCCTCGGACGAGCCGGCCCATTCATTCATTCAGGCTCATACCACTAACATATATAAAATATACATACCTATTTGCGGGATGGTTTACAGGTAAAATAAATACCCGTGAATAATCGGATTGACTTGTTGTAAATTACAGAAGACCTCTAAAATTACGGCGATATTAAAGTTGATGCAAGTTTATATTTTTAGTTACCGACTCTTAATGCACACAATGTTTCCATGTGTTAAAATAGGATTCAAAATGAGCTACTTAACGCCCTCGGAGCACGACAGCGTAATTAAAATAACAATCATCATAAAATGCCAGCGTCGGCCAGACGCGGTAATTTAAGGTAGGTAGGTAATGACACACTCTCGTAGTGAGCGGAAAAATATAATAAGATTTTGATATAAGTAGACATATTATATGTAATGAGGCATCCATACATTCAATTATTCTTGATTTTTTTCATGTCAGTATTTTATACAAATAGTTTAGTCAAGCTAAAAACTACAAGCATTTCAGTTCAGAATGTCCACCACTGAGAAATAAACTTCTCAGCAGTGGTCTTTAGAGCTGGTGGTTTATAGCTTGATTAAGATACGAGATGTTTTTTTAAATACTGATGTGACAAAATGCCTTTGAGGGCCTTATTTCTGAACCATTTGAATGAATGTCCATTTAAAAAATGTTCATGGCTGGTTAAAATAATACGGATTACTCACGTTAATTTTTTGTCGGTATCCATGACTGGTATCCATTATACCTACAGACCTACATGTATTTACCTAGGAAACTTATGTAGTACAGCCAAACTGATATATTTTATGAAACATCTTAGATTTAAATTTAATTACCTTTAGTTACGCCACTACCCTGAATGAATTCTCACGTAAAACTCTTAATTATGATAATTTGTTCTATGTAGATAATTAGTTTAAAGTAATTTAATTAAATTTATACAGACTACTTATATGATATAAATAAATAGCCAGTACCTACTAGGATTGTAGAATTATACACAATATCATAGGGCTTTTCTGTAATGATAGTTGTAAAATATGGATAAATAAATATATTTTTTAATATAAGTTATTAGAAGAACGGATAAAGTAACGCCTTATAAACCGAGTCCCTGTAACAGCTTTTTACATTTTAAAGGAATATAAAGATTCAAACATAAATATTGTCTTCCACGGAAGTTATAGCATAGGTTGAAATAAGTAGTACCTTACTTGCGCAGCGGGTGGCAGGTTCTCATCACCTATAATCATCTCTTAAAATTTATTGTTAGAAATGGACTACGAAGTTCGTTTGACGTAGTAATATTGTCAATGTCATAAATAGGTATGATAAACCTACCCTAAAAAATTCTATCTATAGAACGGTCGGTGGCGAAGCGGTAAAGGCCTACTGTCTGATCCGTGCGAATTTCCCGTGTGGTGGTCTTTGTTTTTATCCCATTTGGTGAATAATCAAAATAATCGCAACTGAGCGTGACTAGCAAAGCCAGTGCTAGAATGTAAGAAAGAAGTAAGTCCTTAATTAGACCCCGCGATAATGATCTCGAACACCCGAGTCGTATAGCTACGCCCCTCGCCCGCGGCACCGACTGCCATCCGCGCCCGAAGCCGGCGCGCCCTCTCATCCGTCTGTAATTGCAGCGGCCCCGGGCTCCCCAAGCGATGGAAACGCTCGTGACAAATAAATATGTATGTCGATGGTTATGTTTCAAAAGCGGTCTAGGCCACCCATTCGATATTTTTTTGTACAAACATAGTTCATCAGTTAGTCCATATGTATCTGAAATCGCCTACACCCATCTGCTTAATTAATAAGATGTAGTTATGTTCTTTTTATCAAATAATAACTGAAAAAATAAATCATAACATGAATTGGTATATCCAGTAGTTACTTCAACAGAACTTGACATTCATAATTCTCAATCAGAAATTACCACAAATTGAGGTAATTTGTGAGTTCTTTTAATTCTCACATAAGTGGTGGAAATCAGTGGCACTCGGCTTGATTGTACCGTAGCGAGTTGTAATGATACGAGATCTCGAATCAATTGCTCAGGTCTGATTGCGAGAAATTGCTGGATTCGTATGTAATTTCTGTTGCTCCGGGGGATATCTGGACTACGTCCAAGTATATTAAATTAAATTCAGGAAAATAACTCGTTTAATACTATTCGGTTGTTTTATACTTGTTAAGTACGTCTAAAAGAAATCTAATATTTTTTATACAAATTATAGCCAATACTAACAGCAAATTAAAAATTTAATACAGTACGTACGTACGATTCAACCCGATGTTTTGAAGTAGCTTGAAGTTATATCTACTAAGTGATTACTTAGAGGTGTCTTTACTGTCTTTACTAAGTGGTACTTTACTAGTAAGTAAAAATGACAGTGTAGGGCATGCTTCAAAGTGCGTTAGTACCTCGCTCACCTTCCTTCCGACGCGGTTGTTGTGCAGGTTCATGAGACTCCTGGCGTCCGCCTCCAGTTCCCTGGCATCGAGGAATTTTCTTGCGAACCGCGCCCCGAAGGTCAGCTCCCCGCAGCCGCCCCACTGGAACTGCTCGCCGGTGGCGGGCGCGGACGCGGTCGCGGCGGTCAGCGACGCCGCGCCGCGGCGGCGGCTCGATGATAATCTGGCAGAATTAACATGGATATATTTATTCTTATTCAATAATTTTATTTAAAGTACAGATAAAACGAAGCCCCCGTAACGTAAATTTGGGGAAAATATTCATTCTCCTTTATCGCAATATATCGATTTGGTGGTGGTTCGTGCGTGTGTGGCATCATGGCTCCCAAACTAATGTGTATAATTATTATTTTCTTAAAAAGGCGACTTAATTGAGACTATTTTTAGCTATATTTTAACCCCAGGCGCAAATAGGGGGGTATGTTTGACGTATGTTTTGTTATGCTGTTTCGGGGTTTTTTTAACTTTAATCGTAAATATTAAATGTTGGTACTAATGTGAACTGGAATAGGAACGTTTACCTATTGTTGGAGCAGCCGCAGCCGGGCAGGTCACCGCGCGCGCACGCCGCGCTGAGCGCGTGCGCCGCGCCCGCCGCCGTGATCGCGTACGTGAACGCCGCCTCGCGGGTACCTGCCGGACAGATCATATATTACACACACATATATTAGTCGACTCGTGCCAACTTCGTTAGGCGTTAAAATATAGCCTATAGCACCCCTGAATAGTTCAGCTTTCTGATTGTGAAATAATTTTCATGATCGGTTCAGTATTGCCAAAGATTTGCCCTTGCTAACAAACAAAGTTATAAACTTTACCTCTTTATCAATATCAATATATACATATATA
>JADGIL010009301.1:3657-14968 GCA_020352625.1 Cactoblastis cactorum | reverse complement strand
GATTGGCCTGGCTCTTGAATGTTTATCTATATATGTATTTATTATAAAATATAGTATCGTTGAGTTAGTATCCCATAATACAAGTTTCGAAATTAGTTTGGGGCTAACTCAATTTGTGTGATTTGTCCCTATATATATTTATTTATTAGAGTTACATCACTATAATATTTCGTATGTTTTTCTAGTTTTTGAAACACTAACGTGTGTAGGTATTTGCGTTTTAATACAAGCTCTGTAAAACAAATAATGTATACCTATTTATTATGCTTAATTTTATCGAGCTACATAACATTTTGCATACCCACACTACTACATACTATCTTGCAAATCAAATACAATAATTTATTACAATAATAACAAAAAATAATCGATTACTCAGCCAAATCTAATAAATTGTCATTGACTTTCGTAGTACCTCTGTAGAACCTCCATGGCACTTTCTAGGTGCTTCGTAGAACATGGAAATACCGAGAAAAGAGTAACGTACTATATTAATTCATCTAATAAGTAATTCATAACGGCTAGCGTAAATAAAAATTAATTAATTTGATAGTTCGTGAGATGAATAAGATTCCGCTAATTAGTATATTTTACTTTATACTGATAAAAGTAAGGCTATATGCTCCTACACTATAATTTTAATCCCTTTCTAACTTTCGATTCTCTACTAACAATACTAACATTCAAAAACAGACGAGGTGATCGAAGAGCGCAGTAAGTACAAGGCGATAGCCGAGGAAGTGGACCAGACGTTCGCGGATCTCTCTGGCTACTAGACGGACGCGACGCCATTTTGAAGAAACCCACCATTTTGTCAAAAGGGCGATTAGGCGGCAAATTTCGGGTGTCGGCTTGTGGACTATATTTTGCGAGGCACTGAGATAAAGCACGATGCTAAAATTACTTCCTTAACTATTTTAAGAATCAGTAATAAATCAATTTCTTTATTATGTTTTATTGTGTTTGAAAGTAAATATCGTCATTTTGAATTGTAAAATATTTTTTTAATTTTGAATTGTAATATATAAATTTGGTTTGCATAACATTTTGTAAAGAGCCTCTTATTTTTTGTTATTATGTAATAGAAACATTTTTTAATGTTTGTAAAAGTAATTTGACCAAAATTATTGTGAAAATTTACATTCTCTAAGTATATATTCGCACTCATTGATTCGGCGTATTGTTCGTGTACAAATCAAATGTTTTCTATTTCATAATAGAAAAAAAAGCTTTGTAGGTTTGGTGAGAAACTGTGAGAGTTCAAATTACTTATGTCCATTAGAACTGTTATTGTAGTCCAAAACATTCTTGTTACAACTTAAAAATTTGTAATTTTTGAAAATTGTACAAATTATGTATTTGACTTATACGGGAATGGGCAGATATCAGTGTAAAATCAAGTGCTAATTATGATTTTTTATTTGAGAATACCACATTCTAGTTCCTTCGGTTATTCAAATCTTTATTCGCTAAAAAATTTTGGCTGTACTGTGTAAGCGAATAGTTTTGAGAGGCATGTAATAAAAAAAAAAAAAGAATACAGCTCAATTAAAAGCAGCTTAAAATAATATACATAGTTAACTATATTTCTCGCATTATGACCTATTTTTCTAGCATTATGGATTTGTAGTTTTATAAAAAGATTATATCGTGAAAATACGTAAAAAAACTGCTACCACCCACATATATAACATGTAAAAGGTACAATGAAAAATGTTTTCAATTGGTGAAATTTCACTATAAATTCAATTTTATTCAGTGTTTAATATTAAAGTGTTATTAAAGTGTATTAAAAATCACAAAATACAATTTTATGATTGTATTTGGAAGTTTTGATATACGCTTTTTAAAAAATACAAGTTTATTAACGAACACACAACTGCCGAAACTTAGTATGCCGCCTTTTGTATCTTTAGGTATAATATGTTAATGCAAAGTATCTTATGAAGTTCTGTATCGATTTGTGTTTCAAGGCACTATGACGATAGGTTTTGTACTCGTTTAGCTTAGTTTTTATACAAGCTATTTGTATTGTATAATCAATGCGCGTTCATATTTCTTACCACCTATATTTATATCCTACTTCAGAAAGCAAAGGATCCAATGTACCTAAAAAGATATTTTCGCTAGATCTTCCCAGTAGTAGACAAGTGCGATACATTTTCGAATAAGGGTTTGTTTAATTTTTTATTACCCTAGATATCTAGTTTATTTTTACCATAATAAAATTGAGGGCAAACATGTAAGTCTACTATTATTATGTCAATATAAAATTTAAATTAGATTTTGCAAGAAATTTAAAGGACCATAAATTACGGACTTACGAAACTATTATAAATCGATGCGTAACGGGTTTAAGGGTAACGATTATTAAATCGATACAACAAAATGACGATGGATCGATTTTATGTATAACATCTTGTTTATCTATCTCGATGCTTTGAACTTTTAACGGATTTCATGTTGGGCCCTAAGATTGACTGCTTAACTACTAGGCTAGCTTCCTCTAATGAAGTGAACTTTTCAGCGCTTTAAGTGACTGTTCATTCTAAAATAAAATATGTACTTATTTATAATAAATGACGTTTTATTTTATTACAATATATCGCACCTTCAGTGGAATAACGTCACTTATGCAATTTTTGTCATAACTGAACTGAGTATGAGAAAATACTTCTAATCCACCTCTTTACTTGGCGCGTTATTGTCACTTATGTAGTACGCATAGTTTCCTTGTCGTACACTAGTGTCGTACGGTTTTGGCGCGAATCTGGACGGCACTGGGAGAAACAACGTTTAACGTCAGTTGCGGTAAAAATTAGGTAAGATGCATAAGTAACGTCATTGCACCGTAGGTGCGATATGTCAAAACGTTCCCTCTGGTTTTATTGATGGTGAAAAATAGGGATGTGTTACAGTTAATTAATAATAATATATGTTCTCTGACAACAAAGGGACCATAATGAGTATTCACTAATATTTAAAATATTGCACTTGTTTTATACCATGTATCACGCAAAATTCACTGGACCTATTTACTTGAAATTTGGCATAAGTACCTTACATACCGGGATTAAAACCGGTAGATTGTCAGGTTCCCGTTGGATAATCAAAAAACTATCTACTGAACCGATTTACTTGGAATTTCATTTGTAAGTACCTATATTATATACCGGCCTATTGGAAATAGAGATTTCTAGAACTCGTAGTACATATTAACAAGAATCTTTCTAGAATTCAAAGTCAACACTCAAAGTCAAATGGTCGTTCCGAAATGCTGGTAGTCTATAGCTTGAATGAGATTTAAATGTTTATTAATTGGTGACGTAAAAAAGTGCCTGTGTAGGTCTAATTTCTGAATAAATATTTTGATTTTGAAAATATTTTTATTCAGATAGACTAGAATCTAGCACTTTTTGAATCGTGAATTTGTATATTTTAATATTTTTCATTAATGATTGACGTCCATAATTTACTTAAAAATAATTCTACTACCACGTGTAAGGCGCAAATGGAGAAGAAGTAGCGGAACAAACTCCATTGCAGCATTTTTTCAGAGATGTCAATTTACAAACCATATGACCATTGTGTATGTATGTAGTATGACCATGAGTTTTCAGTGGTAGTTTTCGGTTCCTTATTAAGAAAATTATTGACAGTGGGATAATATTCAATTACTTTAAAAAATATAAATGGATGAGGGCGCCAATACCGTCATAGAGTTCCTTAATACTTCATCTTTATTACTAGTGGTTCTTTTTGCTATTTACAATTTTTACCGAGATTGCAAAAACACGTAATCTTTAGTCAGGGGATTTTGTTTGAAATAAAACCTATGTGGCCGCTGGAAACCCATAGACCCGTGCCCACTTCGTTGGGCATACTTTTATTAAAACTAGGTGGTACCTGTTCATCCATTTTATAAAATTTTAATACACTTAGTTACGTGATGATAAAAAAATACATATAGACGTTTAGTACAATTATTGGGAGTTGCAATTAACTAATGGTGAAAGATATTTTAAATCCAACCTTGAAGATTATTCCCTATATACAAATTAACAAACTTACATATTAGTGTAAATAATAATTATTATGAATCGATAGAACTATTGAGAACAGAAATTTCTTACTTATGTCATAAAAAGAAGAAAATATTACATTATGTGTAAGTGTGTATTGAAACAAGAATAAATTAAATCCCATCTATCCTGTTCTCTCTTTCTGTCTGTTAATGCGATATCCACTTATACAAAAGAAGAAGTTTCTTATTCCTTCGTTTGGGTTAAGGAAGACTGAAGCCATCATCATCATGTTTCAGCCGTTTTTAAACGCAAGGTGCGTGTGCTTACACGCATCTTGCGTTATTTTATCGAGTGGAGCCGATGACAGTTGAATGTTATTCAACGGTTCGAATATAACGCTAATTTTAACTAGAATCGGGTCGTCGTCAACCGGACAGGCTTCGAGAATTCCTTAAATCTGCAACGTTTATGATTCATGGCGGGAGAATGAGACAGCTTGACAGGGGCGTGCTGATCTAGCCGGCATTGACACCGGACATTATCGATCAAGAAATATGTTGTGATGATGAGAGGATCGCTCGGGTTTATAGATTGGAGGAGCCGCGTGTGGGAGCGTGACGAGCGACGGTCGGGCAGTGCGGCGTGGTTGCGATGGCGGATCGGAATCCTGGATTTTTGGCACCTAAAATAGTCGGGCGGGCGCGCGGCGGATCCGCGAGAGCGGCGGCGGCGCAGTGCGTGTCGCTCCGCCGTGTGAACAGCTCGCTCGTGAGGTGAGTGTGGCCAACAAGCAGCCTGGCGGTGCTCCGCCCCGCGCCCCCGCCCCCAGCAGTTTGGATACTCGACAGGACTTCCAGGACATCGCCAACTCACAGTGCTTGTGATTAAAGTGATTAGTGGCGTGAAGTGTGGAGTATCCAAGCTTCTGGAAGGTGGTGCTGTGGCCTATATTTGGTGATGTGCTTTTTGCAGTTTCGGATTTTGTTTCGCGTTAAGGCATTGTTTCGTGCTACCGTATTTTTTATTATCAAGAACTTTGAAGAGCATATAAAAGTGTAGCTTTCGATGTTAGTTTCCCGCGCAAGTGACTCGGGTTACAGCTTGGCGCGACCTCGCTGAAAATAGCGGCGCGCCGCGTGCGCGCGCGCCGCCCACGCGTGCTGCCCTATTGCGGCGCGCCCGAGTGCCTTCAGTATTTATTTAGCGAGATTAGGAAACTCGTCTCGCTTTTTATTTAGACGCTGACTTGCCCCATATATCATCTAATGAGGACACCGGATACGAACGCATTATTATTATGAGCATTTGTTTCTTTTTTCAATGTTTGCTTTTGTTGTTAATAAGTACACATTTTCAGTAGTGAAATCAACAAAACTCTTGTTGATTTCACTGAATTTGTGTAGAACTTAGTATTAAAAGCAATATATAAAGGCTAAATTGTTTTATATAAATACTTAAATGTAACTTTCCATTTTGAAAACTTTTGTCTATTGTTGGTAACTTTTAGTTATTTTATTTTTGACAATTAATCATGCTATATGATTTCGACATTTAGAGGTGACTAAACCTACATATAGCGTAAGATACGCTAGAAAGAATATTTTATCTGAAAATGTAAATTGGAATGCGAAAACAGCTCAACTCAACCCACGAGTCTTGACAATGCGCAGACGCAGGGCAGGAATGTCGGCGGCTGGCGGCGGTTCAAAGAGAGCTAGTCGACTGTCACGGAGATATTAAGGACATTACGACGTCACATCACTAATAGAGCAGATATTTTACTATCATACATACATATACTTATGTATTATTATATAATCATCACGCCTTTTTCACAAATGGATAGGAATAGAGACTACATACCTCCATTTAATACGGTCCTGACATATTTCTTTCGCTTTCCCTGAATCTCTTCATTCAAGCCCGTCGATTAATGTTACTTCTGTCCCGCCCATTTTTTAGGATGTATCTAGTCAAGATAAGTTATATTTTACTTCTAATATTCCCTTCTAGTAGAGTAAACTACTTTTATAAATTTTTCTTGTAACTCTTCTATTTCTCTCCAGATCCTGTCAACATTGGTACCCTTTCCAATCCTTGACTTTTATTAGTTAACTCCAAACTCTATCACTCAATTTTACTACAATCATGCACCTCTATTTTGATTGTCATATCAATAAAAATTTATATATTATCTATAGTAGTTAGGAGGGCCTTCCTTTTTTTTTGATTTCAAGCAATCATTTTATAATTTGTAATTTTTGGGGATATTTTTCATAATTCTGGAGGTAACAAATAAAGGTTACAGTTCCACTTAAGTTTCTAACGACGAGATTGATTCTGATTTATTACAAGTCATAAATTAGAAGATTTTACATAAACAAATACAAGTGACGACCTGCACATCAAACATGAGGCAGCTAGTGGCAAACTTTATTTTTAATTAAATTTTATAGCACATGATTTCTTTTTATATTTAGTATAGTAATCAAAGTGAATTTGCAACATATTTTATTGAGTTAAATTTTCTCTATGATTATAATAAGCTGTACACCCAGAATTGGGGGTAAAATAAACATTTAATAAAATAAAATCTTTCTGGTGATCATTTAGTTTTTGTGGGAATTTTTCTATTGTTCTGATATCTGTCCTAGTTTTAAGTTTTATTTTATTTATAATATAACATCAATTTTAAGGATGGAGTTCCTGTAACACAAGCTTTGACTTAGCCCAGGACACCATTACTTATTTTGTATATATTTACAGTAAATGAATTAGTTTTTTTGTTAAAATCTGTCAGTTTGACTTGTTTTTAAGTACTTTAAGCTCAAATAAGCTTGCGTTACAAATATTACAAGTTATCCATAAAAAATATACGATGTATATAATGATAGCTATGTATTATAAAAAAGACTGAAAGTAACGTCTCCAGATGTAATGAAACGGAATTTTTTAAGCATCGAATTACATAAACTAACACCGTATATCGTGTCAAGGTTGTAGGTAATAAAAAAGCTCGATGTTACATTTCTACAATATTTATCGTGGCTCTAGAGAATATGCAGTTTATTATTATAGCTGTTATGTACTGTACATTATATATTTATATTATAACAATATAGTTGGTTGAATGCATTTAATTTGGATTAGAAGAACAATACTTTTCAAAATCGGCCAGAAACGTTATACGTCGACTATGGTATTCCAGAAAGTATGGAGTATAATTACTTTTATTATTATTTTTTACTTATTTACTTTTATTATACAATTTAATTACATTTTGGTTAATTTAGCTTAACTGCCATAGAAATAAATACTCGTACGTTGTTAATAATTAATGAAACAATTTGCAAATATCAATTATCAAACGAAAATTAAAAATCTAAACTGGCCCAAAAAAAACATAATTTTGTTTATAATTTTTTACCCCAAAAAACATTGTGACGTTTGGCGCCAAAAAATTGTCGAACATTTCAAATTTCGAACAACAGCTGTTCGTTCCCGTTTATTTCTGCTAACAGGCCAGTGCCGGGAATAGTTCGGACGTCATGTGGTATTTTCGCATCGCCTGGCGACTCTGTTTTCTCTTTATTTCAGTTTTATGGATCGCGTAAACTGAGGCTTCTTCGTTTTATTCGGTTGAACGGACACATGGAAAATTTATGGCGGTAAAATATCTATGTGTTTCTTTTTTCGAGATTGTTAACTTGCAAAATTTGATTTACCCATACTTTGTAAGTTAATTTATCTTATAAAAGTGAAAAGGCAACATCTTTTCTATATAAATCGATGTTTTTTATGCATGACATAGTTTAGTATAAGTAACAGAAGTAAGCGTAATTGGTACTTACAGATTCAATAGACACGCTATCCAAAAACTAGTATATTTATGTAGTACGCTTTACAGAAAAACTATCATTCTCGGATAAAATGACAGGTTGCCAGCCTATCGCCTATAAGAAGACTCCCCTTTTTACTTCCCTTCCCATGATTGACATTTACAATCTGCGCGAGAAGAGAAACAGTTGGTACATTCAACGTTTTTCTTTCGCTCTTAGAATAGTGGGAAGAAAATCCCGCTATTCCCACGGGAATACAGAAACACGTTTGTTAGTATCTAATCTTAATCGAAAAATATGATTTCTTTTTATGAAAGAGGGTGGCAAATAAACAGGCGGATCACGTGATGTTAAGTGATCACCGCCGCCCATAGACAACTGCAACACCCGGGGGGTCACAGAAGCGTTGCCGGCCTTTATGGGATTTATACGCTTTTTTCTTGAAGGTTCCTATGTCGTATTGGTCCGGAAATACCGCTGCAGGCAGTTCATATTTTTTTATTAGGGCCTAACACAGTAATTTAATTGCATTTCTATATGAACACATCTAGTTATCTTTCCATCAGTCTGTTTAGTAGGAGAGATATGCAGTTACGTATTTATACGTATATATTAGGTACCTACTCTTACAAGACAGCAGACTGGTGGTGTTTAGAGAAAGAATCTTGCCCTTATTGTGAAAGCAACAGAATTTGTAAAAAAAAAATCGACACTTTATTATACTTACCAACCTTATGTAACCCCGCGGGTGTTGCAGTTGTCTAAGGGCGGCGAAATTAAAAAAGAAAACAATATTAATAGCCAATCTTTTGATATTTTAGTACTTATTAGTCTTTTAAAATGATATCTGTCAATGTTCTTGTTCTTAAACCTATGTACCACCTGTGAAATACTGTATTTAGCAAATAAATGATTTCATTTGATTTGATTTGAGAATTTTTCACATCAAGAGAAAAAGCTAAACTTGTATCTTACACTAATTAACTTCAAGTATCAAGTTTTCTCCACAAATATGCCATCAACATCTTTATCGAATATATTTTAACACAATACATCATCCTGGTTACCTCATATGAGAAAATAGCGTGTTATTTCGGGCGTTCGTTACGCTTCGGCCGCTTCGTAAACAAACGCCCACCAGGATTATCTCCTCATTAAGTACTGACTTATGAACGTTTGTCTATCAAAATAATATGACAGCAAAGTTGGGGGGATGGTAGAGTATTTAAGACGCTCGCTTGACATGAGACACCTGTGGAATAAAGGTCTTAGGTTCAATATCTACTCGCGAGTTTGAATGATGAGTAAGTCAGAGTTGTGTGAGTTGTGTCAAAATGTTAATAGAAAATCATTTTATTAGTAGTAAATTTATATGTTTTCGGTGAGTGAGAGAGTTGAAGGCCCATAGGCCCCCAAACTGCAGCTACAATCCGCATGTAGCAGGTATCTATAGGCTGCGGTGATCACTTGCCGTAAACCTGTTTGCATTCTGATGATATACAAATTTAACTATGTAACATACTTTTGTATACTGCCCTTTACGCTTCTCAATGCTCTTTCTTATTTTATAGAGTTCCTCAAGTATTTAACAATAAATTCGTTTTATTTTTAATCTCAGAGAGTCATTTTATTCCTGTCTCTATAAATAGGTTCTACAAAAGTTAAAGGTCAACATAATGTTTGTGTTAACATTAACCAATACATTTAAAAAAGTAGCATAACTTGTGTAATAAACAAGCTCGTTACATAAATAATATACTAGAAAATACCTAATATACTAATTAATAATCTTAATTCACAAAGGAATTATATATTTTCGTAACCAAAATGAGCTAACATCACAAGTCGGCTAAACCGCTGTGAACGGGTTCAGCATAATTATTGGAATGATTATTCGGGACAATTATGATGCAGGTCGCTACTGCCATCTGGCGGATTGCCAGCCAACTGATACTGAAATACTCAGATCTAGGTTTTTTACCAATGTAATAGATATTTTAGCTGTCAGCTGCTGAAAGTTCAAGGAAACAATGAACATGTTAGATACGAAAAGAAAATATTAAAGAAAGAAATAAATACAATTAAATAAAAACAACAAATAAATGAAGAATTTCGCTTTTAAAAGCAAACCGAGCAAAAACCAATTTAAGAATAGATTCAATTTAAATTTGTATAATTATTCTTACAATTAAGGATTAAATTCCTAATCTATCTAATGAATCATGTCACATTTTCAACGAGACACGAAAAAGAAAATATTCTTAAAATAGATTTGCTATCTCAGAAAAGCTCTAAAGGTGGTTATAAATAAAAACGTTGGTTTGGAAACTCCTGCTTAATAGGATTAAGTATTGAGATTTACAATATATCATCTGGGGAATGCTGTCTGACGAAAATAGGGTCTTAGATTCAGAATTCTCTTAGATCATAGTTAATTCTAAGGCTACACAAGAATGGCAGACTTATTGGTCGATTGGAGATAAATAAATAATAAATATATGTACACATATATAGGGACAAGTCACACAAATTCAGATAGCCCCAAACTAAGTTCGAGACTTGTATTTTGGGATACCAACTCAACGATACTATATTTTATAATAAATACATACATAAATAAACTTCCAAGACCCAGGCCAATCAGAAAAAGGTCATTTTCAATCATGACCAGACCGGGGATCGAACCCGGAACCTCCTGAGTATCGGTCAAGTACGTTAACCGTTACACCACGGAGGTCTTCAAGATTCGGATATAGTGACAGGTTGCCAAGACCTATGAGAAGAATCCCTTGTTGTCTTTTACAATCTGTGTGGGAACATTCTAGAAACAGCTAGCACATTCTACGTTTTTATTTCCTTCCCAGACCAGCATTATCAGCTTGGAATAGCGGAATAAAAATCGCGCTATTCCCACGGAAATACAGAGGCACGTTTATCTAATACTTATTGATATAAAACAATCTATTTTTATGTTATTCATTTACGTTGGTAAGCTTAAACTTTTTTAGTTTTTATTATTTAATTTGTTAGTATATATGTAGGAGCGAAGAAATCGCAAAAATGTACCAGCTGCTTCTCGTCAAGTGATAATTGGAAATGTCAATTAAGGATTTGGGCAACCTGCAACTTTGACATTTCCAAATGATTTATAGAATTACTTTGAACGATATTGAGCGAAAAACAGAAACACGTGATTATTATATACATATTATATGAAAGATAATTGTAGATTTTTTTTAAAGATACCAAAAATAGAAGACTCACTTTTGCTAGCTTTTAAAAAGTCACACAGTTAAAAGGGACAAATCACACAGATTATAAATATATAGGGGCAGTTCACACAGATTGAGTTAGCCCCAAAGTAAGTTCGAGACTTGTGTTATGGGATACTAACTCAACGATACTAAATTTTATAATAAATACATATACTTATATAGATAAACATCC
>JADGIL010009299.1:0-26460 GCA_020352625.1 Cactoblastis cactorum | reverse complement strand
CAATCGTATCCCTTTCACTTTTTCAATATTGATATAGTTTATGGCTATAATAAACGTTACCTACTTAATTACAGGTATGTTCCTTTTGGAAAACATTAAAAATAACATCACAAAATTAACCAAAGACTTTATTGCACAATAGATATTGTAAGAAATGTTTCTCTGTATAATAGCCTAACGATGTTTTTATTTCGCGTTGTTTCAGAATGTTTGCAGAAATAAGAGTAAAAAAATAAGAAGTTATTATAGGTAAATATACGTTTTAAAAAACCGACCTTAAATGTGCGTATTGTACACAAGATCTAAAAGACATATAATAATAATTAGCTTTATTTTCAAAAAGTACTTAAGTAATTATTATTATATACAAACTCTATGTTTTATCACCGCTTGAAGTCGGTGCCTCTTATAAACAGCAGCGCCATCTAGTGACGACTAGAGTATACTTACCCTATTTTACTGGATTTACGGCATTACAAAGGCACCGACTTCAAGCAGTGATAAAACATAGAGTTTGTATATAATAATAATTACTTACGTACTTTTTGAAAATAAAGCTAATTATTATTATTATTTTATGCCTTTTAGTTCTTGTGTACAATACGCACATTTGGAGTCGGTTTTTTTAAACGTAGTTTTATTTATTTTTTACTAATTGATGATGACTAATTTTATTAATAATTGGTTTGCGGCAGAATGAAGCCACTTTTCTTCCTGTTTTTTAAATACAAGTTGGATTTTAAAAAAACATACATAAAAAAATACTAACCGAATTGAGAACCACCTCCTTTATGAAGTCGGTTAAAAAGAAATAAATTTTAACAACTACATGAAGAACTACAGAGGTGCATTGGCAGAGATTGAGTTTTAATAAAATCTATTTGCTCTAGGTAAATATGTGGAGCATATTATTGATCAGTGTTGGGTTGGTGGCTTCGCAGAGTGGTGGCGAGGAATCCCTGGTGGTAAACACGAAGCAGGGACCAGTTCGCGGGTACAAGCAGCCAGGCAGTAATGTGTTCGCATTCTACGGGATCCCGTACGCTACTGCGCCGACAGGACGACAAAAGTTTATGGTAATAAATAACTCCGGATATTTCGGTGTTTTTACTGCTCCGCAGCTAAATGACTAAAATGAAATTTTCAAAAAGTTATCGTCATTTGAATGAATTCTCAAGCTAATCTCCGAAAGTGCTGAACCGATTTACTTAAAACTTTCACCAAATACTTTGTTTTAACTCAGAAAATGATTTAAAGTTTGTTTCATCAAAATCGGTTCATTACAAAAATATTAACGGTCTTTTGAATGAACTCAAGGCATAATTACCATTAATTCTTTAAGAATCCGCTAGATGGCGCTTTTTCATCTTATCAATTTCTAATATGATTTGAATATTGATTTATATNNATCTATATACATATTTATTATAAAATATAGTATCGTTGAGTTAGTATCCCATAATACAAGTCTCGAACTTAGTTTGGGGCTAACTCAATTTGTGTGATTTGTCCCTATATATTTATTATTTATTTCTATATCTTTATTTTACATCATTATACATTCAATTCGAAATTTACGCGGACGAAGTCGCGGGCAACAGCTAGTTATATATCAGGTTAAATTGGAAGGTAGATTTATTTAATGAACCGTTGCGAAATTGTGAAGTATGATTTTGAAAAATAAAACTACATTCTTTACACTGCGGGACATTTTTTTTTTGAGAAACTCTTATTGCGGATTATCTTAGCTTAGGTCTTTATAAATGATGTAAAAGTTCTAAAGTAGAAAAACTATGGTCCCCTCCCAAACGAACTAACTCTAACTTTAGTCTTCTCTAACTTTTAAAATATGCAGTGAAATATTGTAAAATAAATTAGGTAGCTTTATAGAATTCAATAAAAACAAAAATAAAATCGATCAAGAAGGCAATCATTGAGTTATCAAATTCGATTTTAAGTTAATGGTACGGAACCCTTCGTGTGATAGTCTCACTCGTACCAAGCCCTTTATTTTCAAATACAATTTAGCAGGCATACAGGCACACAACATGTCAATATTTCTGAACCTGTAATTAACCAATTTACTTATTATTATATTTTTAATATTTCAGCCACCCCTGACTCCTCCAGAATGGACAGAAACCTTGGAAGCAGTACGAAAGGATATATTTTGTATACAACCCAATAGTAATAACAGTCAAGAGGACTGCTTGGTAGCTAACGTGTATGTTCCTGATACAAACCGAACGAATCTACCCGTGATGGTCATAGTTCATGGAGGCGCTTTTCAATTTTTTTATGGTTGTGCTCAAGAACCATTATCAATGTTAAATTCTACTGATATGGTTGTAGTAACATTTAATTACCGGCTTGGAGTGCATGGATTTCTTTGTTTAGGTACAGAGGAAGTACCTGGTAATGCCGGAATGAAAGATCAAGTTGAATTGCTGCGATGGGTTCCAGGCAATATTGCTAATTTTGGAGGCAATCCCGATGATGTAACGATTGAGGGTTGTAGCGCGGGTGGGATATCGGTTGATCTCTTAACGGTATCACAGATGGCCAAAGGCCTTTTCCACAGAGTTATTGGAGGTAGTGGCAGCAGTCTATCACCATTTAGTGTACAAATTGACCCCCTAGAAAATGCAAGAACCTATGCGCGAATTATAAACTTCGATGATGTGGATGATAGAGCTGCTTTAGAAGAATTTTATAAAACTGCTTCATATGAAACATTAATTTCCTATCATGATATGATAATATACAGGACTGATCATTCAGTATTATTTTCACCTTGTATAGAAGCTGATCTAGGGACTGAGAGGTTTCTTGATGACGCTCCTATAAATATATTGCGTCAACAAAATGCTACTAGATATCCCATGTTGTATGGGTTTGTAAATATGGAAGGATTACTTTATATTGATCTATTTGATACTTGGAAAACTGTAATGAACGAAAGATTTTCTGATTTTGTACCAGCTGACCTTCAATTTGAAACAAATGAAGAGAAAAAAGAGGTCGCTATGAAAATCAAACAATTTTATTTTGGCAATGAAAGTGTTACTGAAAGTAACATTTTGTCATTTATAAACTTTATTTCTGATGTTAGATTTGTGTATCCGATGCTACGAACTGCGAAATTGCATTCTCAATTTGGCGAAAATCCAATTTATTTGTATGAATATTCGTTCGTTGATAATAATACAAAGTATGTTCCCCACACTGAGGTGCGCGGTGCTGACCATTGTAGTCAAAAAAAAGCTGTTATGGATGAAAACATGAATAATTTCACACTTGAATATATAGACATCAAAACAATAATGAGGGAACTGTATTCCAACTTTGTTATATTAGGGTAGGTTTATTGATATCAAATTATTTATCTACATTCCTATTTATTTAAGATTTTACAACTTATACCTAGAAATAAGAGGTATACTTAATATATGTTGTACATATAATAAAATCAGTAATTGCAATTTGCAAATGATAAAATAATAGTACCCATTATTTCTTTAAGGTGCAAGATCTAAAATAAATTAGAGGGATTTTCATATTAAATTAACAAATATTAATCAAATAAGAATTTGAGAGATTAAATATTTGATGTAGTTTTCACTTGCAGAGTACCGGTGCCTGAAGGTTCCCTTTTGCCAACCTGGCCGGCCGCCAACGCCCAAAGAAATCCCTACATGTCTATAGGATCCACCTTGAACTTGCTTGAACCCCTTTTTCAAGAACGAGCGGAATTCTGGGACGGAATCTATGAAAAGTATTACAAGCCACCGATACCACCTAGAAGTAGTGCGTTTAGGAAGTTGTTTAGCCTAACCTTTGTTTTTGTGATGTTAGTGATCGGTCTGAAATAAATAATTGAATTTCGGATCACTTCAACTAGAATGATTCTTTTAGATACAATCTACCTTACAATAATTAGTAATAAGATGGTAAAAGTAGAAGTTTGTTTAAAATGTCGACTTTGATAAAGTTATACTAATTTTGTTTTTTTTTTTTTGTTGTTCATAAGTAAAAACAAAAATACAAGTAGACAATTAAAATGGTATCCTACTCATCATTATTTATTTAGTGAAATTATTTATTAACTTCCACATTGACTTCCAAGGATTTTTATCACCTCCAACTCGAGACTTTATCGTTGCTATCCATAGTTGCACTCCATACTAGGGGTGGTACGTATTACGCGACCAGATTTTAAAACCAGGTTTCTGTAAGTATATTTTATTTGGTTTACTCTCGTGAATTTTTTGTCAGTATCGCCGACCGTCTCGGTCTATTTAGAAGGCCACCTTCAGGTTTCTATTTGCAAGTACAAAAATCTCAGCCATTAATACTTGCAACCAGCATCAAGATATTTGACTTGGATGCGCGCTCTGTGCCTCATACTTGTACTTCAATACTTAGAAATGAAATTAAGATTTTTGGCTATCATCATAAGGATGATAGCCAAAAATCCGGGCCGATATGGACCGGCTCGTCTGGGGAAGTACCTCACTCCCACAGAAGACCTACGCCTGAATGGCGGTTATCAGCCGTCATGCTGCGTCCGGTGAGTGGGAGAGCCGGGGGCCCAACTTCTCTGCCCTCCCCATTTGGGGAGGCGGAGGTTTTTTAAAGGCCGGCAACGCTTCTGTAACCCCGCGGGTGTTACAGTTGTCTATGGGCGGCGGTGATTACTTAACATCTCGTGACCCGCCTGCTCGTTTACCTCCCTATGACATAAAAAAAAAACATAATCGTCGTTATAACAATTGCGATCTAAAAATATTTTTCTGTCGGACGCATCGGAGATGTCTCAGCGAATGTGGGGCTGAAGGCGGGGGCTATATACGCAATTTTGTTCCTTGTTGTAGTCGTCTAAGGGCTGTTTTTCCTAAAGTAAGACAACACAGCAAGTATTTTGAAACCTGGTGTTTGGCTCTAGTATTCATTTGACCACGTACCAAGCAGCCCTGGTGAGTGATTTTACAAGTACCCCCCATGCCTAATTCATACATGTAACCGAGGGATAAAAACAAATCCGTTTACTCTCCTAGAGATTGGATGCAATCATCCCCAAATGGGGTATCATAGGATAGGTCTAATAAATGATATAGAATGTTCATAAAATAATTTTTTGATCATGCCAATAATTTGTGAAATATTCACATTATAAAAAATATAATATATAAGAAATAACATAAAAAGTTTAGACCCTCTTAACTATTAAACGAACGTATGTATATAGAACATTTAGTTCTTTCTCTTTGAGGCACGGAGTCCTTAAAATATAGGCCAATATAGGATATAAAATTGGTATACGCCCTGTCAGACTGCCTCAATGGTTCAGTGGTCAAGACGCGTTCCTTGTGATCCAGAAGTAATTCGTTCGAATACTACTGAAGGAATTCCCACTTTGTGAAAAAAGTTATTTGTGGTCTGGTTAGGATTGCAGGATTGCAGGCTTGAATCACCTGATTTTCCGAAAATAAAGTTGATTATGTGGGTTAAAAGGCACGTTAAGCTGTGCACGCCATCTACTTAGCCTTTATTTAAACCTATCCTAGGATTGCTTCTGGTTTACCTTGGGTTGCAGAGGTCAGATGGTAGACACTATGTGTAAAAACCAGTAACCTCACCAAATCTCCTAGTTTAGGCAGTGATACAAAAAGGATAATGCTCAGATAAGTACATAGGTATACATATTTAGAATACAACTATATAAAAACATATTTTATAAACTGAAATGAAAGATGTTATTTAAGAACGGATGTAACATTCACTGGATGGATTCCAGTAAAATTTGGTAGATAGGAGTAGTTGACTTTTAACTTTACCTTATTTATATCACGGGTAAAAATATTTTCTGAGAAATAAACAAGACAACAGAGTAACAAAATGCCATAGAAAATTTCTAAAAAAAAAGCGAGCGATATTACTACTTGCGCCGCATTGAGGGTTCCGTACGAACTCTCAAATGTAAGCTTTACAGTTCGATTCCTGTGGTAACTTTAACAACCGCAAATAACAATACTTAAAATAAAAATACGGTAAGATATTAATACATTTCCTTATATTTGTTACGGAGCCGAGCAGTGGAACAAATCGAACTGTGAAGCCACAATAACGAAATGAAACAAAGACATTTAAAATATGTAAATTAAAATTGTCATGTTAAGTAAGGTGACTGCCTTACTGCTTTTCGTATTATTTTTTAATAATAAATTTTAAAATTGGAACTTATATAAAAATATATTTAATTTTAGAGTGAGAAAATATATAAAATAAATGATATACTTAATTATATCCCATACATAATACATAAAATAACTAATTACGTAAGGTTTTAATTGAGTTTGTATTAAACTTGCAAGGTCATCTCATATCACAGCTAGCTAGCGTACATATAGAGAGCTTAACAATTTATAAACTCAATCAGCACCTAGGATAATGAAATGAAATTTAATTTAGCACTTTCTGCCTAACTGTCATACAGACAGAAAATCAGACAAAAAAAAATAATTTGTAAGTCTTATTGGACTTATTGGAACTTATTGAATATATATTTGTACATTGAACCTCAGTATTTATAATGAATAATGAATACAAAATTAACATAATTGTGTAAAAGCACGCTTTTTAAATTTAACAAAGTATAGTAGATATTTATAAACCAAATGTTGAGTTGTCTGTGTTAGTTATTTCATTACCTTCTACCTAACAGTCAGTCTCTTTTTAGCTCTGAGTAATCATTACTCGCTTCTTAAGGTTTTATTTTTAAATCTACGAAGGTCTTCTCATAATATATACATGTAATCAATATTGGCAAAATAGCGTTCCTTTTAGAAAAGAGTACAAATATAAAAACATGTCCTCGGCTATAAAAGTTAATTGACTTTAATGTTAAATAGGTATTGTTAAAATTATTTTCCTTTGAATTTTTATGAAACTTTTTGCAGAATGTTTCCAGAAATAAGTATTAAAAAATATGAAGTTGATAGAAAAGAAATAACGTTTAATAATGTGTTCGTATGAGGAACTAATAAAAGTGCATTGGCAGAGACTGAATTTTGATAAAATCCATGAATAATATGTGGAGTATAATATTGATCAGTGTGGGGATAGGGTTAGTGGCTTCGCAGAGTGGTGGCGAGGAATCCCTGGTGGTGAACACGAAGCAGGGACCAGTTCGCGGGTACAAGCAGCCAGGCAGTAATGTGTTCGCATTCTACGGTATCCCGTACGCAACTGCACCGACAGGACGACAAAAGTTTATGGTAATAGATAATTCCGGATTTTGAATTTTTGGTGTTTGTATTGTCTTGTAGCCAAATGGCAAAAACAGAACCTTTATAGTTTAGTCCTGTCTGTTTGTCCGTATGTCATATATAAGGTTTAAATTTGGAAGGTATTGTCCTTGTATTCAGTGAACCGCTACAAAAGCGTGAAGCAAGATTTTGAAAAATAAAACAATAAAAAGTACCTAGCACTCCTTACATATAACGGAAAAATGAAATTTTTTTTTAGAACAAGCACTTGTGGTTTGCCCTAAGATAGGGTTTTTGTAAAAAAACGACGATGTTTCAAAGTAGTTAAAAGTCTGTCTACAAAGGGGCCTCTAACTTTTAAATTAAACTGTGCAATTTAAATTGTAAAATAAATTGGATACCTATATTTAGAATTTAATAAAAACTTTGAAAGAAAATGAGTTTAAAAAATCGTTTCTGTTTTTGCTATTTTTTAATACGGAACCCTTCCTGTGTCAGTCAGACTCACTGTTAAACGTTTATTTTTATATATATTTAGTAGGCAAACAGACACACAACTTGTTTATTTCTGAACCTCCCTCCATTAAGACTATTAACTAATACCATTATTATTTTTTGTATATTACAGCCTCCCCTGGCTCCTCCAGAATGGACTCAAACCTTGGAAGCAGTACGAAAGAATATATTTTGTAAACAAGCTCGTATTAACAAGAATCAAGAGGATTGCTTGGTAGCTAACGTGTATGTTCCCGATACAAACCGAACGAATCTACCCGTGATGGTCATAGTTCATGGAGGCGCTTTTCAATTTTTGCATGGTTGTGCTCAAGAACCATTATCCATGTTAAATTCTACTGATATGGTTGTAGTCTCATTTAATTACCGGCTTGGAGTGCAAGGATTCCTTTGCCTAGGTACAGAAGAAGTACCTGGTAATGCCGGATATAAAGATCAAGTAGCATTGTTGCGATGGGTTCAAGACAATATTGGGAATTTTGGAGGCAATCCCGATGATGTCACGATCGAGGGCTGTAGCTCAGCTGGGGCATCCGTTGATCTCCTAACGGTATCACCGATGGCCAAAGGCCTTTTCCACAAAGTTATTGGAGGTAGTGGTAGTTGTCTTTCGACATTTAGTGTACAGATTGACCCCTTAGAAAATGCAAGAACCTATGCTCGAATTCTAAACTTTGATGGTGTGCATGATATAGCTGCTTTAGAAGAATTTTATAAAACTGCTTCATATGAAACATTATTTTCCTATTATGATATGATAATAAACAGACCAGATCATTCTATATTGTTTTCATCTTGTGTGGAAGCTGATCTAGGAACTGAAAGATTTCTTAACGACGCGCCTATAAATATATTACGTCAGCAAAATCTTACTAGATATCCCATGTTGTACGGGTATACCAGAATGGAAGGATTACTTCACATTGATCTGTTTGATACTTGGAAAAATATGATGAATGAAAGATTTTCTGATTTTATACCAGCTGACCTTCAGTTTGGTACAAATGAAGAGAAAGAAGAGGTCGCTATGAAAATTAAACAATTTTATTTTGGGAATGAAAATGTTTCTGAGAGTAATATTTTATCATTTATAGACTTTATTTCTGATGTTGAATTTGTTTATTCGATGCTTCGAACTGTGAAGTTGCATTCTCAATTCGGTCATAATTCAATTTATTTATACGAATATTCGTTCGTTGATAATAATACAAAGTATGTTCCCCACACGGAGGTGCGCGGTGCTGACCATTGTAGTCAAAAATATGCTGTTATGGATGAAAATATCAATTATGCCACACTCAAATATATAGAAATGAGAGAAATAATGAAGAAATTGTATTCTAACTTCGTAACTTTAGGGTAGGTATTGATTTTAAATTAAATATCTACATTTCAAACCTCATTTCAAAATCTTACAACTCATAGAATTAAAGGTAGATTTAATTATTAAGCAATATATGTATATACATACATTTAATGATGTCAATTAAATTACAATTTGTAATTGATACTAGATTCATAGTCGATGAATACTCATACCTCTTATTTCTTAAATGTGCAAGATATGATGCAAGGTGCAACCATCGACATATGTAAGATAGTTGATCAAAGTAATAACAGGCAATTTTAACATTATAGAAATAAAAAGTGTTGACGTGTGACAGAAGAGTTTGGAAGAATAAGACATACTGCGCCGACCCCAAATAATATGGGAGCAGGGCATGCAGATGTTCATTATAAATAAAAAGTATTAATGAAAGAAAGGGATGTGGGTGATAAAATATTTAACATTGATGTATTTGAATTAGATAATTTTAAGAGTTTATATACTGTAGTCATAGTATAACTGGTTTTCACTTGCAGAGTACCAGTGCCTGAAGGTTCACAGTTGCCAGCCTGGCCGCCTGCCAACGCCCAAAGAAGTCCTCACATGTCTATAGGATCCACGTTGAACCTTCTAGGACCTTGTATTCCGGAACGAGCAGAATTTTGGGACGGAATCTATGATAAATATTACAAGTTACCGGTTCCACTCAGGAGTACTGAGTTTAGGAAGTAGTTTAGCCCACATTATGTTTTTGCGATGTTAATGATCAGTTTTCAGAATTTTCCCCTCTTTTTGCGCGAGGGGTAAAAACATAGCTAAGAACACTTTCGATTAAGACACTTTTCTAACAAAAAAATAATTATTTAAAGTGGTTTATCCGTTTGGAACCTATGATCCCAGAGACAGAATGACACACACACGTCAAACTTAGAACACCCCTCTTTTTGTGTCAGGGGTTAAAAATCCCCAGTGGTGAATATGACGCGGGGATCAGTTATCAGGTTGGGTATCAGCAATTAGGTAGTGACGTGTATTATAGATATGCCTTCTATTGCGATTACCTATGCCACTGCCCCTACACGCAGCAGAAAATGGGTCGGAATAATTTATCTAATAATTATTTATTTTTATGTTTTGCTTTATAACAACAAATACTAAAATCAGAATACAATAAATAATTAAGTGGACTTATATACAACATAAAGGGGTTTTTACAGTTTTTGTAGATACCGCTTAGCCAGATTAAAAAATAAAAATAACCGAGAAGTGTTGTTATCATTGATTTTTTGGTTGGCAATTTAGATGCAAAGATTACACTTATTGTATAGATAAGGCTATTTTTATTATTTACCTCTGAGATTTTTAATATCTAAGGGTCGAGTTCATTAACATTCGAAACGATTGATTAACACTTAAACAGCTGATTCAATATTTTTTCGTGTTTACCACACGTTAACCAAATACCTATTATGATCCTGTGATCGCCTGTTTAAACAAGCGTTGAGATTTTATTGTCCGATTATTAAATCACCTGATTAGATCAAATCAAGATAAAAAGTAAAAAAAATATTAAATAAATGCTATTTGATGAATTATTATTACATAGATAAGTAATATTATTGATAAATTACAAATGTCGCAGAAACCCGAAAACCGCATCTTAATCTAAGATAAATAGCAATGTGTACCTACCGTACCTACTTAATACCATGTACGACTGTGGAATGAACTGCCTGCAGCGCTGTTTCTGGACCAATACGACATCGGAACCTTCAAGAAAAGAGCGTAGCATAGGAAGCATTAATTTTGTCCGTCTAAACTGGCTGTGAAAAGATTTCTACTAAGTTATATTGCGTAAAATCGATGTCAAGGTTTTCATACCTACACTTTGGAATCCAAAATTTCGCGTAATGTACGCTTCAAAACGAATTTCCTCTCACGTACAGATTGTGGAATAAGCTCTCAGCTCTGGTTTTCCCTAGAGACTACAACAGGGAGTTCTTCAAAAAGTGGGTTAAAATATTCATTCAGGGTCTTAGGTGCCGTTTACCAACAGGTGGACCGCATGCCTGCGTGCCAGCTTCGTTGTATATAAAAACATGTGCATACCGTAGGTTGTGGTGACCGTTTTCTATCTGATGGACTGCATGTCTGTTTATCAAGATAGTAAGAAAAAGGCTAATAAGAAGCAAAATATGGCTGATTTTAAATAGGCAGTGTCCCACGCTTATACTATTTTATTAGCTTTTGTCCGCAGCTTCGTTCGCGTAGAATTTGGTCTGCCACTTAGAACTATTCAAGACAAATAATACTACGGTACATGATCTTTGTGCAACTCCAATTGTTTAGGCAGCGTAGGCCAACAAAGCTCTCAGAGAGCAGATTTTTTTCCGACTTCATTGACAAGTATCGTTATATTACGAACAAAATTACATAAAATCTTTACAAATTATAGCCTATATTTTAATCTGATGTAAACCTATATTACTAAAAAGTTTCAAATACAAATACAAATCCGTCTAATAGATTTTTGTGAAAGAGTAATAAACATACATTCATCCATACATCCCCCCAAACTTTCGCATTTATAATATTATTAGTAGGATTAACGCGCTTTGACATTATTATCATTACCAATGATATTACCATTATTTCGCTTGCAAAAGAAATCCTTATGTACCGATTCATTTATGACGATAATGTGCCTTTTAATCTTGGAAATAATATTCCATTTTATTAATTAACTAGCACATGCCCGCGACTTCGTCCGCGTAGATTTTCCAAAAAATTATATCCCTCGGAAACTGTACATTTTTCCGGGATAAACAGTAGAGCCTATCTTTTATTAAGTATAGGTCATCGGGCGTACAAACATATAGACAAATCTATATGTTTGTACGCCCGTCGTAGCTTCTATTGCCTCTAAAAAAAATCTTTATATTGTTTTTAAGGTTCCGTAGCCATATGGTAAAAACGGAACCCTTATAGTTTCGTCATGTCCTTCGGTCCTTATGTCACAGTCATTTTATTTCCTGTTTCTTACTTAAAGAGTATAAAGAAAACCTGTAGTACAAACTTTGTCGGCTTTTACAACGGAAATCTTAACTGACTGTCACTTGTTGCCAATTTTTGAGTCAACTGTAAATTATAAAACAAAATAATTTTTTTAATAAATATATTTTTTAAACATGTCTAAGTATACATCAAAATTCATTTATTTGTCATATTATTGTCGTCATAATTGGTTATAATTAATAAATCAAATACGATGATAATACTTATCTATACTAATGTATATGACCACCCTAATTTTGTATAAAAATAAACTATCACTGTGTATCTTATCTTATTAATACCTACACGAGGAACTATAAAAGTGCATTGACACAGACTGAGTTTTCATAAACTCTACTTGTTATAAACATGTGGAGTATATTACTGATCAGTGTGGTTTTAGGACTTGCGGCTTCGCAGAGCCGTGATTGGAAACGCCTGGAGGTAAACACGAAGCAGGGACCAGTTCGCGGTTACATGCAGCCAGGCAGTAATGTGTACTCATTCTACGGGATCCCGTACGCTACTGCGCCGACAGGACGACAAAAGTTTATGGTAATATTTCTGGATTTTATACATTTAATTTATTGAGTGTTCTTAGGGTTCCGTAGCCAATAGAAAAAATGGAACCTTTATAGTGTTAAAACACTATAAGGTTCCGTACAAAATTCATTTCAAAATTCTCTCTGAGTGCTCCCTTACATTCTTCAAGGAACATGCATACTATATTCAGCTTCTTGCGTTCAGTAGTTTCTATAGTAGGCTCTGTGTTGTCTGTCAGTCAGTATCTCAGTAACGGATGAGCTTTATACATATATAATAAGTAGTAAATAATATGATGATGATGAAATACGATATATTTCACTAATGACTTGAATGAGTATTTAATTTTAATGTTTGTGGACATATCTGATAACAATTCCGATACTCCTTGAATTCAATATGGTTTATTATAAAAAATAATACCTAAGATCTATCTTATCATTATTTTTTATATTTCAGCCACCCCTGCCTCCTCCAACATGGACAAAACCCTTGGAAGCTGTAAGACAGGATATATATTGCATACAACCCAATAATAGAAACGCTCGAGAGGACTGCTTGGTAGCTAACGTGTATGTTCCTGATACAAATCGAACAAATCTACCCGTGATGGTTTCATTTCACGGAGGCGCTTTTCAATTTTTTTATGGAAGTGGTCAAAAATTTAAAGACATGTTAAATTCTGTTGATATGGTTGCAGTCACATTTAATTACCGGCTTGGAGTACATGGATTTCTTTGTCTAGGTACAGAGGAAGTACCTGGTAATGCCGGAATGAAAGATCAAGTAGCATTGTTACGATGGGTTCAAGAAAATATTGCTAATTTTAGAGGCAATCCAGATGATGTCACGATTGAAGGCTGTAGCGCGGGTGGGGCATCCGTTGATCTTTTAACGGTATCACCGATGGCCAAAGGCCTTTTCCACAGAGTCATTGGAGGTAGTGGCAGTAGTTTATCATCATTTAGTGTACAAAGTGATCCTCTAGAAAATGCAAAAATCTATGCTCGAGTTCTTAACTTCCGTAATGTGAACGATGCAGCTGCTTTAGAAGAATTTTATAAAACTGCTTCATATAGGACATTAACTTCCCGTCCTGATGTGATAAATAGCAGATATGATCATTCGGTACTGTTTGCACCTTGTGTGGAAGCTGATCTAGGGACTGAGAGATTTCTTGACGATGCTCCTATAAATATATTACGTCAACAAAATGCTACTAGATATCCCATGTTGTACGGATTTGCAAATATGGAAGGTTTGATTCAAATAAGGCTATTTGATTCTTGGAAAACTATGATGAACAAAAGATTTTCTGATTTTGTACCAGTTGACCTTCAGTTTGAAACAAATCAAGAGAAAGAGGAGGTCGCTTTGAAAATCAAACAATTTTATTTTGGGAATGAAAATATTACTGAGAGTAATATATTATCATTTGTAGACTTTCTTTCTGATGTTAAATTTATTTATTCGATGCTTCGAAGTGTGAAATTACATTCTCAATTTGGCAAGAATCCGATTTATTTGTATGAATATTCGTTCGTTGATAAAAATACAAAATATGTTCCCCACACGAAGGTGCGCGGTGCTGACCATTGTGATCAAACTGGTGCTGTTTTGGATCAATATAATAATCGTTTTACACCTGAATATATAAAAATGAAAGCTATAATGAGGGAACTGTATTCTAACTTCGTAACATTAGGGTAGGTATTGATTTCAAATTAAATATTTACATTGCATACCTCCATTTTATGTAAGATCTTGCAACTTACAGAAAAAAGAGGTATTATCAATATACATATAGCTACACTTCGTAGAGCGTTAATTATGTTTTTGTGATGTAATTATGTAATCTAATAGAGACCCAAATTTTTATGAACATTATGTCTATACCTAACCGTTAGCAGACGCCGGGAAAGCATCACATCTTGGCCCATTTCTGCTGATTTAATATACACATGCCATTATTTTTCTCTAAACTTTTTGTACTATCATAATAAAATATAGCCTATAACATTAGAATGGTGTAGTTTTCTGATTGTGAAAGAATTTTCATGATCGGTTTAGTATTTCCTTACAAACAAACAATCAAAGTAACAATTTTTATCTGTTTATATTAGTAAGTATAGATAATATCAATATAATATCTTACCATTTGGGGAAGGAGGGGGCTTTTTAAAGGTCGGCAATGCTTCTGTGACCCCGCGGGTGTTGTAGTTGTCTATGGGCGGCGGCAATCACTTAACATCACGTGACCCGTCTGCTCATTTGCCTCCCTCTTACATTAAAAAAAAAAAAGAAAAAAGATCATTACAGTTTTTATACTATTTTATATATACTGTAGTCATAGTATCACTGGTTTTCACTTGCAGAATACCGGTGCCTGAAGGTTCACAGTTACCAGCCTGGCCGCCCGCTAACGCCCAAAGAAGTCCCCACATGTCTATAGGATCCACCTTGAATCTGCTAGGACCTTCTACTCAGGAGCGAGCAGAATTCTGGGACGGAATCTACGAAAAATATTACAAGGCACCAGTTCCACCCAGAAGTACTACTTTTAAGAAGTAGTATAGCCGACCTTTTATTTAATGTGTTAATGATCAATTTTCTGAAATAAAGAATTGAATTTTGAAGCATTTGAACTTGTGTCATTTCTTTTAGTACCGATATTCTACCTCACTGGTACTTACTTGCAGAGTACCGGTGCCTGAAGGGTCATTGTTGCCAGCCTGGCCGCCCGCCAACGCCCAAAGAAATCCCTACATGTCCTTAGGAACCACCTTGGAACTGCTAGGACCCTACTTTCAGGAGCTGATTTTTGGGACGGAATCTATGAGAAGCATACAAACAAATTACCAGTTTCACCCAGAAGTACTATGGAGTAGTTCAGCCGTATTTGTTTTAAGGGTTTCGTAGTCAAACGCCAAAAGGAACCCTTATGGTTTTGTGATGTCCGTCTGTCCATATATCACAGTCATTTTTTATAAGGGAAAAACACAAATCTATTAAGGCTATCACTCCAAACATGTAACTAGGAAAAGAAAAAAAAATTTTCGAGTACAAATCCTGATGGGGTATCATAGGACAGGTCTTTATTAATGATGTATATGTTTGGAGGTAGAGGAGATAATTTTTTTTTCCTTATGCCAATATTGTATGATATATTCGCTTCTAAAATAATAAAAAGTTGCCGAGCAATTCTTTATACGAGGCAGTGTCCCACGCTTATTATTATTAATAACTCGCTAGGTTATTATCATCGAACAAATCTATTCTTTTTATTACTGTACCTATTTCATTTGCAAAAGAAATTCTTTTTACCGATTTATTTATGACGATAACAATGCCTTTTAGTCTTTGAAACTATTTTCGATAAATAATTTAATATGTAGCGTGGGTTTGTGCAGACCGCTTATTATTACTAATTGTGCAGGTATTTTATGTCTTTCCTTTAAGTCAATTAAATCAATCGATATTATATGCGAGGAATAGTGTATGTCGCTGATCACACTATTCCTCGTATATAATGAAACGAATTTCAAACTGTTTCGTTTCTCAAATGGAGAAAAATACGAAAATACAATTCAAACTTTGTATATAAATAAATATGGGTGCCATTTAGGTGCATAATTTTAAGAATATTTGATTTATCACAATTCAATTATTGTGTTTTTTATCGTATCGTATTAGTGCAAAATAAATAACTTCTTTTTTTATTTCTTTATAATAATCTAATAAAATCAAATTAAGAAAATAACTCTGTGATATTTGTTTACTCTCTTTAATTATATATGTACAGATTTTTCTAATCCGATGAGTACACTGAGCTAATATGAGATGATGAGATGAAGCATAGAAGATGTTTAACTCTCTAAATTCTTCGACTTTAGACTTTACAATCAACGTAAATCTTTTTTAAAGATCTCCGTGGCGTATTGGTCATGATGCCTAATATTCTTACTTGCAATTCAAGATCCCGAATTCGACCACAAGCAGGTCAAAATAGAATATTTCCTATGATCTTGAAATAGAACATAGTATCATTAAGATATTATGTCACAACTTGTGTTGTGACGGAATAATATTGGAGTTTATATGTTTGATTTGTTCCTACTATATATTAATGCATATTTGTACCTTTTTATTTCATTAGAGCATATGAAATAGAAAATATAGGCTCAGTCATAAATGTACCTTTTATTTTTTGTCTATCTACTTCATATTGTTTGCACTTATTTCTGCAAACATTCTGAAACGGCGCTTCATAAAAATTCCGAAAGTTATTACACGAAGGAAAATAATTTGAGCAATATCTATTGTGCAATAAAGTCTATATTTAACTTTAATAGTCGAGGCCGTGTTTTAGTAGTGGTGATATTTTTAATGTTTTTCGAAAGGGACGTACTGAAATTTAGTAGGTAACGATTATTATAAGCCATAAACTGTATAAAGTTTATATTTTCACATGGTTTGGATTTCTTTTTGAAAAAGTTTATTAAATTATATTATTTAATAGGTAGGACTTCGTAGTTTTAAAAACAGATGCGTTGATTTCACTATAATCAGAGATATTTGAAAGGAAATGAAGGGGATCATTGTCCAAAAGTGGGATTACTTATTGTATTTTAAATTTTTATATGCCGCAGGATCTGGTAATTGTATCTACCTAATATAACAAATATGTGTATTTCTACAGTAAGACTACATTGTAAGAAATCAAATTAAACGATTTATAATAAGATGCAAAAGGATTCCTTTAAGAGCACCTGGGGCCTCGCTAAACCACTGTTCAGTCGGTCTGTGTACTTCAACTCAAATTTATAACTCTGTGGTTCGAGATGCGGGAAATAAATCAAGCCAGCGGGATAAGAAAACTTACAAGGTACTTGATATTTTTTGTTGATCTACATTTTGTGCACAAGTATATCAAATATCTAAGCTATATAGTGCCAAACGAAACCGGGCCATAATAGTAGACGCAACAGATATCTGTTGCTGCATTCGAGGCCCCCCAGTGTTGCCCGCTTATTACGTTACTCATATTTAGGGAGATATTAAAAATTATTTAATGAATCAATGTTAAGAATGTGTGTAATTTCCAATATAGCTAATTTATAAAACAATATTTTTTTTAAATACGAACTAGTTAGAATTCAATAGTGTTATGGAGTGGTATGGAGCCTGCTGCTTGCTTTTTTAGCTTGCTGCATAAATGGGCCGGCTCATCCGGGGAAGTACCACACTCCCATGCTCCGTCCGGTGAGTGAGAGAGCCGGAGGCCCAACTTCTTTTTTTATAGGCCGGCAACGTTTCTGTAACCCTGCGGGAGTTGAAGTTGTCTGTCACTTAACATCGCGTGACCTGCCTGCTCGTTTGCCTCCCCCTGACATAAAAAAAATAATTTCCTACTTAAATTTTAATATGGTTAGTTTTTCGTCAAGCACTAGTTTTAATAATCTAGAATGATGTAAGAAACTGTTGTATAATTTCAAGAATGAAAATAAATCTCAACTACACTGAACTCTTTTAGGTTCCAAAATTCTGTAATCTTTGAAAGGATTAAATAATATTCGTAAAAGCCCGTCCTAAACCGAAGCGCCGTAAAATGTCATAAATTTTATATCTCTGGGCAATCTTAAACAGCGCTGGCATCCCCGATTCGTAGCGCTGGCAGTGTCTACAGCGCGGCCGTCGTAGCCACTCGCGTAGTGCTACGCCGTAGCGCTACGAACACACGCGGCTACGAAACTATACATTTGTGGTTCCAAGTGTAGTGGAAGCATTTAGTACTGACACCATTTTTAAGCGCATTGAAGAACTGTGTCGTTGAGAACTGTGTTTTTGTTCTAGAGTATGCGCCCGTTTACTTTTTATTTTGATGTTCTACAATTTTAATTAACGTTACGTAATTAAAAGTTTTGAATAAAATTACTCGATTATAGAGCTGTTATAATTAAACTTTAATGATGTAGAAAAAGCACATATATGTATATTTGACGTAGTTTAAGAAATGTAATGGAAGTTGATAATATCGTTATATCCACTAATTACTGTATTTTTTAATGAGCTAGCAGTGCATAGCAAAAGCCTTTATTAATTCATATTTGTGTTCAAGTATTAATTGCATTTAATGAAGTTTTAAAAGGCACGCAAAAATTAATCAAGACCTTCTTGCATAATAGAGACCAAAACTGATTGATTTCTTTCGGCATTTCTTCTCAGCAGATTAAGATATAAATGTTTATTGACGTGAAAAAGGTGCCTATGAAGGTTTAATTTCTAGATAGATATTTTGATTTTGATAATGTAAATTTCAATACGTGCAAAAATATATTTCATTTAAACTGAAAAAATTTATCCAACATATAATGAAAGCGATACCAAAACAGGTTAAACCAAACCATTTAGCATTGTATATTTGGCCAGAATTAGGTAAAGGGTGCACGTAATTTCCTGATTCAACATAAACGTTGTAGGGTGGGTATTAAATCGTTTGGCACTCCACAGCTGTTGAAAGTCCCACCATTTCAATTAATGAATAAAGCAGTGGGTAAAAACAATATTTATTTATATAATATAACAGTTATTTTATAGAATTAAAATAAACGTTTTTATTATATTATATGTTGTCTCGAGAACGACTTTCACGGCCCTTAATCCGGACTTTTGAGGCTTACATAGGGACATAAGTCCAACATGTGTTGACGTTTGGTCTAATATGGCATGGTGCATAATCGAGAATACGGCATGGGGCATAATCCAGAATTATTTTATCATTCTCTAGTTCTGCATTTTCTGGATATTGGCTATCAGTACATTTTTTATGGCAAAAATCCTTAAAATGTACTTAGAGGCAATATCCAGAAAATGCAGAACTATTGAATTTTTTTTTTTTTTATAGCAGAGGGAGGCAAACGAGCAGGCGGGTCACGTGATGTTAAGCAATCACCGCCGCCCATAGACACCCGCAACCCCAGGGGGGTCACAGGAGCGTTGCCGGCCTTTAAGGTATCTGTAAGCTCTTTTCTTGAAGGTACCTATGTCGTATCGGTCCGGAAATACCGCTGCAGGCAGTTCGTTCCACAGTATGGTCGTACGTGGTATAAAGTTTCTTTTAAAACGCACGGTGGTCGATCGCCATTCGTCCAGACGGAAGTTGTGAATGATAAAATTATTAAATAAATAATTATTAATTTAAATTTATTTACTAATCAAGTAGGGAAGCAAACTTTTTAAGTGCATATATAAGGAAGAAGCTCGGTTAATAATTAAATAATGCTCTAATTTATCAACACTCTTCATGGTGTAATGATTAACACGCCCGTTCCCTACTCCGTAGTATTGGGTTCAATCCCAACATGTCAATATGGAAAATGATGTCTGATCAGCTTGGGTCTTGGATATTTATGTTGTTATAAATATATATTTGAATTAGTATCCTACAACACAATTCTTTAACTTAATTTTGGGTTAAAGACAATTTGGACTCAATTTATATTTATTTTATACTTAAATCCCTAAACCGATATAATTTCGTTTTTTACACTTTCATATTTATCTTCATTGTATATTCTGAATTTTCAGTATTACTTATATGTCAAGAAACATTTAAAAAAAACTAAGAACGTAGATAAATTAAAAAAAAATGTAAATAATCCGTTTATAAATCCGTTAAAAGTCACACATATTAATTAATCTTATTATTATCGTTGCTATTTTGCTTCGAACATTAAAACATACGTTAAATTAGTCAGCGACCTGCTTTAGAAAAAAGCGGCAAAGATTTATTTAAAAAAATGGGTTAAAATAACTCCCTGAGGGATCAAGGAAATTGATTGTGACTCCCGTCTGACAACATTATATAAAATACCAAGACCAGGAGGGCCATACAATTTTATTTTGTAATTTTTTTACATAATGGTACGGAGTTCATCAGTGCGAGTCCAACTCGCACTTAGCCCATTTATAATCATTACAAGTTGAAACTTCACGTGTAAACGATAAGATCTTATCGTTTATTTCGTTGAAATACGATAGTCAGATTAAATTGAAATAAATTAAATAATCATGTTTGAATTTTTGGAAAGAAATGCTTGATGTAAAACTCAAAATGATAGTACATTTAAATCTATTAGTACACGTGTATATAAATACACGATTAATAAAATATATTCGTACACGTGTATATAAAAATCTGTAATGAAATCAACCTATCGAAATAAGCAATATAATTATTCCGATATCATTGAAAAACTCCTCACGTAGAGAAAAGATATCATTTTTGCTACGATATGATACAGTGAAATATAGAAAGGGGTTAAAGAGGAACCTTAAATCTCCTAGTAAATATATTTTTGGGCGAAAAAAGGTGCACAGATAAAAGTAGGGTGATATTTTCCTTTTCATTCTGTACTGGCTTACTTACTTTTTTGGAGCAATATCTTTGGGAAGCATTTTTATTGACGTTTCTTTGTGATATACCTGGATTAGGGAAGGCAATATTTTTCCTGTACTTATATAAATATTGCTTTTGATGCTGACTTAAATCTATATTGGTAGATATAAAAACGAACCGTCTTTAATTGATTATTATATTTTTTTGATGACAGAGGGAGGCAAAAACGCAGGCGGGTCACGTGATGTTATGTAATCGCCGTCGCCCATAGACACTTGCAACGCCCGGGGGTCACAGGAGAGTTGCCGGCCTTTAAGAGATTTATACGCTCTTTACGAAATCTCAGAAGGTGCAATTTCTTTGGTCTTCCTTGGATTCCTTTTATTCCTATTTATTCCTAAGGTATAGGTGCTCACTAAGACGAAATTTTACATTGATTTGGCTCATCATTTTTAATTAAAATTAAGATTAATGATAAGTTAATTTCATCATTAAGTTATATTTTGTAGATAAAAATTCCAGATGTTATATTGATAATTTAATAAGCAGGGATAAGTGATATGGAAATTAATCTGATGTGAGTTTTATCAAAATTTATCTTATCTTAATTCTGTAATTTAACATTGTGTTGCTACCAGGAATAACTGGGGTACTTGAAAGGCAAGAGTGAACAGGCATTATTTTGGTTTGCGTGCCTTAGACCATCGTTGCTTCCTATCAGGCAAGGTTGAGGTCAAACGCAATCAAGTTAAATTAAAAAAATTTTGTAACTAGTTGATTTAAAAAGAAGAGAAATAAAATCAATACTTTTCCATCTCATCCAAGTGTACCTACGTTTATAATATATACTTCGTTCTTAGACGTCGACGGCGATTGGTAAATATTGTTTTTGATAAATTAAAAAATGTCACCTCTATATTAATAGTTTAAATAAAAGTAACTAAGTATGCGTACTAAACTCAAACACCAGTACCAGTAATGTTAGGTACGCTCCTTCGAATCTATATTCATGGCATAAATAGGGCGAATTCAAAACGTTATATTAGAGTATTACTCGACGCTGGGTAAGCTATAAACATAAAAATATATCGTTTAGGATTGCAATCGCGAATATCACCGTCGCGTCGTGACTGTACGTGACGCGAAACGCGTGTAAAGAAAGTTAACTGCTTTTGCAACTCGAATCTTTAATAGAATAATATAATTGTTATTTTATTTTAATAGTTGAAAATAAAATAACATAACGAATTTCAGTATCCGTCTCCATTGACAGCGGCCGCAAAGTGACAACCGTATAAGTACATGCCTAAGTAACAGTAGTAGTATTAGTATTATAGTAAGGTTGTCACTTTGACAAGTACCTAATTAGGTACTTTTTTATTCTTTGATATATTTCTCTCATTTTAAAACTGTGAATGCTAGATTAAGGCTCTAAGATTACCCCATAAAACCATCAAATACATATACAATCCATCCAGGATAAATTAAATTTGATTTTAGGAATCTGTACTACCTAATTTTCTAATGCAAAGTCACTATAATGAATAATGTTGATAATTAAAGTAATTTTTTTATATGTCGGCTTTTTACAAGTGTCTTACGTTTCTCGTTGTACGGCACGGCACGGCCTCGTGTCAGGAACAGAGGTATAATATGTAACATGACGAGCGTGGGCTGAAGAAACCACAATGAGAAGTAGGTATTCTCAGATTTTGAAGATGAGTCAAAGTGTTAGCCCAGTGCGTGGGCTGTGTGTATAAATTGTGCCTTGGGATACACGTTTGTCACATTGTCGCTGATAAGCATTTTCGAGAATAGGTTTTATTATAATACTATTCTATATATTTCTGTATGACTATAAAAATATATGAAAGTCAATATACGATACTGTATCAAGGTTCAATATTTTAAATAAGGAAAGATTTGTAAGACAATCATAAAAACTAAACAAATAGATTATAAACATATCAATATTTGGCGTAAAAATAAATATTAGATCTAAAAATAAGTGAAATTTCTTTTTAACGGTCCCTTATTTTACCGTCTCGAGATCGTAAGAATACGGAATCAGTTAAATGGTTATTCACTTTAGATTTCTTTACATTTTTATAAAAAAAACAAATGAAATGTCACATTAGGCAATTTATTACAGATAGACTGCGTTTGTTCGCATTAATTTCATTCAAACTATGCTCAACTTTAAAATGAAACTTTAACTGATTTTATCGCGGTTTAATTAATTTAATTAACGCGGTTAACACACAAAGGAATTAATACTGTTTTAACTCAACGTTTAACACTTTTCTGATATAGGGGGTTATGGTTCATCTCGCCCACGTCAAATCTGGTCTGAGGGTCAAATGTCAACTTTTCAAGATATAGGACATGGGAAATACTTTTATATCATATTAGTGTCACTCCACTTTGCTTCGGTTTCTGGGATATTTAAACGATAAAAAGTAGTACCTACTTTTGAATAAACTAATGAAAATATTTAAATAATCAGGTTAATATGCAATTTTGAGTTCTACCCCCTACAAACAAACTTAAAACCAATCCTCTTTAAAAATAACAAAACTTATAAAAATTAGTGATATAGTCTTATTGTTCATCCTACTAATATTATAAGTGTGAGTTTGTGAGGGTGTATGTATGTTCGCTACTCTTTCAAGAGAAACTATTGGATGGATTAGGATGATGATGTTATAATAGTTTCGAAGTTCGCCTTGAAAGGTTTTGGATTAAATATATTCGCTCTACCTGTATGTAAATTGATACAAGTAATTAAACGTTATAATTGTTCTTCTGAATTTAAGCCACACCAAAACCTATTTTAGTACATACCTGAATAGATCGTTACATCCAACTAAAATAGAAATTAATACTTTTTGGCTTTTATATGTATTTGAAATTAATTTATTTCCAAATAACTGTATTAGCATGTTCATATTTTATTATATTTACATCAGTACTTTGTATGCGAAAAAAAAATAAAAAAATAATTTTGTTTCTCATACAAGTATTTATTTTTTTGACCGTTCCTAATACTTAAAGTAATCACGACAAATTTATTATTATTTTTGTTATAATCGTATCTACATTAAATTTTTTGAAAAGGCACTATCCTTTCTATTTGTTTATGTTTCAAATCCTACCTTCCTTTATGTTATGACTTATGAATAACATTATCAGTTGATTCAATTCCACGTGAAACAAATCACAGATTTCCTCAGGGAGCCGACGGTTACCTTGTCGGATGCTGTATAAAAATATGGGTTATCTATAAAAGTACGTTTGCCTTTGCAGTAAGCCTATTTTTATATACATATACATACAGCCCGCAGGTTTGCCTGAGCGAAATTTGTGTAGGAACCTTTTGCGTCCATATGCTTCAGTGAACAATTTTCCTCTATTTACCCTCTTAATTGAATATAAATGCAGAGTCACTACTCTTACATTTCTAATATGACTCAGAAAAGGTGGATATCCCATCAATTTTTATTATTATTCTTAAAATTACACAACAGAAGGCAATTTTAGAAAATCAACCAAAATTTTACACGATTTTATTAACTTTAGATTTTGTCTTAAAGTTAGTAATATAACATGTTTCTTCGCATGTATACTCCTGTCTTTTTAAATACTAAATTAAGTTACAATTTTACAGATATAAATTAAAAAATATAGTCTATTTTTGTTCACGTAATGTAATGTTCACATCTGTGTTGTAGACGTTCCTATTCAACGTTTATTTTGCAAACCACTAATGAATAGAATTTTCTCCTTGTATCGCTATTCTCGAATTCATTTGTTAAGAATTTCAAAGACCAGAGTGAATAAGCATTACTTGAGTTTGCGTGTAGCACCTTAGACTTCTAATGAGGCGGAATTGAAGCCAAACGTATTTAGGGTTCTATATTTAATCGCTATCGTTATCTATATTTATACATCTAATGTTCAGCTAAGTTAGAAAATTAATAATTTGGTAGATCCGTTCTCGTTTCAGTTTTGGTACTAAATTGGAAACGTAGTTCAGGAGCTTTCGATAACACTTGACTTAAAAATCTAATATCTCAGTAAATATACATAGGAAGCTATTCTAAGGAATAAAGACGTCCTCAAAGATCAGATTTTAGGAATTTTCGTAATAATGGAGCCCTGTGCTATATTAGTCTAATATTTATTTAATTTTATACGTCTTGTTTTGTCTTCTTACTTAAAAAAATATATATTTTCATGCTTAAAATTCTTGTATATATGTATATTTATCAGCAATCGTTAAGTGAAGCCGCAGTTTCACACGCTTAAAATTTACGTTTCCCATAGAAAACCTTTTTCGAAACTAAAGGTATCTTATGTCTTTTTTGTACTTATGACGTAATGTAACGATATTTAACGTCGTGAGCATCAGCTGTAAGTAGTTCAGACGTAAAGTGATTTCAAACAAACAAGAATTACAATTACTTTTTAAATTTAAATTACTTAGAATCTGCCCTGGCTTCGCACGAGTTTTTATGTGTCGAAACGATCCTTGTGAATCAAATTGGAAATTCTGTAAAACTATGTACTATATACATACGTTAATATTTTAAAAACTAGTTAGGAACAGCGGCATCGTAATATTAAGTTCCAAGATTCCCGAAATACACAATTCGGAACTGCCTTTGTCTCGGAAATAGATTACACGAAAGAAGTCTTATCTCGGGTGCGGTAAGCGTCAAATTTCCATGTAAAGATTATTCTTGGAAAACGAAATGATGTAGGTCTGAGGACCTAATTGTTATATATCTACAGACGTTGTCAAGTTGGTTGACCTCCGCTGAACTCATTGATCGACATACCGTCGTATCGCTATTTAATTAAGGATTGTCGGATTTAATTAAAAATGTATAATTAAAATGTAAAAAATAAAAATGTAAATTAAAATCTATGTTAAATTAAAATAAATATAATAAGAACACCGCACATACATACCATCATCTGGTATTAATAATAAATGCAGCAAAATGTTCGTGTTATTTTATGTTCTTGGATGCACGATTTCGTAGTGGTATGAGCCTGCTACATGCTGTTTTCGCCTGCAGCATGAATGGGCCGGCTCGTCCAGAGCAGTACCACACTCCCACAGNNATTTAATTAAAAATGTATAATTAAATATTTGGTGAAATCAACCAAACTGTTTTGTAACAGCTACGTACATACGCTCGGAAACCAATTGGTTTTCGAATTTTGCATTAGTCGTGATCTTTGTTCTTTCTTTTGTAATAATACAATTGATGTTAAAAATGTTTGTGCTCTTCACTCTTTATTTGGTTACGATTTAAAATTCGATAAATACATATATATATATATAT